>JANHGD010001790.1:55143-67877 GCA_027560375.1 Imantodes cenchoa
AACCGGCCTGGCGGAAGAGGTAGGTCTTCAGCTCCTTCTTAAAAGTCTTCAAGTCCGGGATCGTTCGTATAGTTGAGTTGTGAGTTTATCTTGGTGGAGAGATCCAGGTCCACCTTCCCTTGGGACCTGGTGACCATGGGAGCTGCCAATTGTTTGGAGGTGATTACTGGATGGATTACTTCCAGCCGTGTGCTATTATATTGGGGCAATCTGGTTAGGGCATCAGCCATAAAGTTCTTTTCCCCAGGAAAGTAGCGCAGAGAAAAATTAAATTGATTAAAGCGTTGTGTCCAACAGACTTGCTTGGGAGACAACTTCCTTGGGGTTTTTAGGGCCTCTAGGTTCTTATGGTCAGTCCACACGTCAAAAGGAGTGTTTTGCCCCTTCGAGGAAATGCCTCCAAGTTAAGAGGGCCCATTGGACTGAAAAAGCTTCCTTTTCCCATATTGCCCACCTCCTTTTGGTTTCACCATCTTTGCGGGAGTTGTAGGCGAAGGGTTGTAGAGTTCCATCAGTGTTTGCTTGAAGTAGTACCACCCTGACAGCCACGTCACTGGCATTGGCATGGACTACAAAAGGAGCATCCATGTCATGGTGCTTAAGTACCCGGTTGCAAACAACCATTTAAGTTTCTCAAAAGCAGCCTGGCACTCCATGGTCCATTCCAGGGGGTGACTAGGCTTTGGTTTTGCCTCTCCTTTTGTTTTTAGGAGTTAGGTAATGGGCAATGCAATTTTAGCAAAAGAGAGAATGAATTGCCAATAAAAGTTAGCAAAGCCAAGGAAACTTTGCAGCTGCTTGCGGGTGCATGGGGGCACCCACTCCATGACTGCCTGGACTTTCTCTGGATCCATTTCAATGCCCTCATGTGATATGCAGTAGCCCAAATAATCAATTTTACTCTGGTGAAATTCGCATTTTGACAATTTAACATACAGTTCAGCAGCCATGGGTTTTTTCAGGACTGATTGCACCAATTTCACATGTTCCTCCATGGTCTCCATATAAATGATAATGTCATTTAGGTAGACCAGGACCCCCTTGTAAAGATGTTCATGAAGCACTTCATTAATCAATTTCATGAACACCACCAGCGTTCCCTGTAAAGTGAATGAGAGCACCCGAAACTGGAAACAATCCAATTTGGTACAATTTTTTTATTTCATTTCATATATTTACATCACAAATATACCATTTCATTTGCTAAATAATAATACAATACTCCTATACAAATTTTCTATTTAATTAATACAATCATTATATTTTATACCATCGAGGCTGCTTTTGCCATCCCTTACTTCCCTTTTTATTTCCCACAACCATTCTCTGTCTTCTCCTCCCTCTGCCCTCTGTTTTTCTCTACATCCCTTTCCTCTCTCCTACCACTCTTCTCCTTTCTCCTCTTACCTTCTCTCCTATCCTCTTCTCCCCTCCCTACCCTTCTCTCATCTCCCTTTCTTCTTTCCTTTTCACCCTTCCCTTTCTCTCCTATTCTATTGTTGTGTTCTTTTATTCTGATAAATCTCAGGATGGCCTTCCAGCAGTCTCGATTTATTATTTATTTAATGCCTCTTTTTTTTTCTATTTCTTCTTCACATTTTTCATATATTAATATATTGTTTTTAATTTATATTTGTCTCATATAACTTTTTAAAATTTCACTTCCCTCTCCCCTTTTCCATTTCAAGTATGACATCTGGGTTTCTCTTCTTATTTTCCCTTCATTCATTCATATATTTTTTCTAACCATTCATAAAATCTCCCCCATGTCTTGTAATACAGTGATTCCTCTTTATCTTTTAATTCTTTTAACGGGCAATTGAAGGCAGTTTTCCATTCATTCCCTTCCTTATTTCAAACTCTATAGTAGGCCTCTCTTAAATCCAGCTTAGTGAAAATCTTCCTCTTGTCTAGATGGGATAATTTGTCCTTCATGATAGGCAGTGGGTAAACATTTTCTATGCAAATGGCATTTAAATTCTTATAATCCACACATAAATGAAGAAAGCCATTTTTTTTTCCAGAACAGCACCGGGACAGCCACTTGTGGCCTAGCAGGTTGAATAAAACTCCGTTTCATGTTTTTATCAATAAACCTCCAAACTCCTCAAGCTCATAAGGGGTCATGGAGTAGATCTTTGGTTTAGGGAATTTCACCCCTGGCAGGATTTCTATGCTCAGTCCATGGGCCGATGGGGTAGGATCACGTCTGACGCCTTCTTACTGAAGGTCTCCCTGAGATTCCAATATTCCTTAGGGATTTTTTTCCTCCCCCTCCATGTGTTCACTCCTCATCCCTGCCAGCTCCTCTGCAGATATGGCTATGTGGAAGAGTCCTCCCCCTATTCCTCCCTACTGAGCAGAGTGAATGTACAATAACCCCATTCTCCAATTCACATGAGGGTTCCATTTTCGGAGCCAGGATAGCCTGAGCAGGAGGGGTCATTCCTTCCCAGGGGCTACAATAAAACTCAAAGTCTCTTGGTGATCCCCCATCCTCATCTCAACTGGCTCAGTCACACAGTGGACTGCCTCCCCCCCAGCTACTGACCCATCCAACTGACAAAATGTAATGGGCACTTTCATTGTTGTCAGTCTCATTCCCATCTTTTCCATCACCTTTGGACTGATTACACATCTAGTGCACCCAGAATCCAAAAGAGCTAGCATCTTCCTTTGGGCACCAGATGATGGCATCCTTAGCTCTATTGAAATGGTCAGGAGGTCCACGTGCTGACTTATTAGGCTGTCATCATCATAGTCAGTGTCACTGTCCCCTGAGGTGGTTGGAGCTCCCAACTTCTCCATTCCTGGAAGAGTGAACTCAATGACTTCCACACCTTTCAAAGCCGTTTCATGGTTCTTTGCTGTTGGATTGTCGGCTTTTTCCCCTTTGGCTGAAATCATCTTAGAGACAGATTTGGCGAAGCATTCAGCAGCTTAGTGTTCCTCCTTCCCATATTTGAAGCAGGCTGATGATCTGGGTTTTGATGCTGGTCCCTCTCTTGCCACTCTAGGGGTCTCTTTCGTTGCAGAGGGAGAAGGCTTGCTCCAGCTGCGACCTTTCCTGTACCGATCTCTGGCCTGATCAATTTCTACCTCAGCTGCCATCACATACCAGCATTGCAAGTCTCACCCCCTCCCCCAAGAACAACAGCCTTGGTAGACATCCTCATTGAGGCCATCCTTGTAGCATTCCATCCCCTGATGCAGACCACCCCTGTATATGGACTATCAGCTGGTGAAATTCCTGGATGTATTCAGCCACTGATCTCCTACCCTGGGTCAGAGTTTTCATCCTGGTTCTAGCCTTTTGTTCAGCCAGTGGGGTCATCAAAACTCACTCAGAGTGTGGCCATAAACAAGTCATAATTCCTCATCAGTGGGAAATCCTCATTATGGAGGGCCACCATCCACTCAGCTGCGGTTCCCTCCAGGGCCATGGTGACACACCTAACTTTGGCTGCTTCTGAGGGAAAATCTTCCCCATACTCCTGCTCTTGATTCCAAACTTGTGTTAAGAAGAATCCCAAAGCCTTTGGATCTGCGCCATATTTTACTCCTAGCTGAGGAACCTTTGGAACTTGGTGCCTCTGGGGGATTACCCTCCTCTGCCAAGGGGCTTGGGCTGCCACATCCACTTGCATTCCTGCAGCCTCCCCTGGCTCTGGCTGGGCTCTAGGGAATGCTAAGACTTTTGCCTCCCCCATGGTTTCTTCAGCTTCCCTCCGCGCAGGCAAGGCATACTTTTCAAGAGCTTCTTTCAGAAATGCCGCTTCCTGCCAGGCAGCCTCTCCCTTCTGACATCTGGCTGTAGTTACTCCTGGGGGAATCTTCTCCAGAGCCTCCATCTGACCCATGCCCAATGACCATTAAGTTTTGACTGGCTTCTCTTCAATTTGTGGCTCACAGGTCCACTCCAACTTTCCCAGGACTGGGGGGGAGTTGACCCAACAGCTCTCAAGTCTTCCTGGTCACTGCCTGGGCTAGACATTTTTTTTTGCTCAGCCCCCATGGTAGAGTTCTCTCCAGGTTGGCTGATAAAGCAGACCTTGCTTAATGTTGGATGTGCCTCTATTCAAAACTCAAGAAAGAAAACCCCCAACTCCATAGTTGTAGAGAAAGGTACTTTTACTGGGTAAGAACTGATAGCAATAAGTAAAAAGCAAGATATGAGGCTAAAGGCATGAAAAATTACATATTGAAAGCAATCCCAAAACTCTCCCCCCCCAAGGACCCAGGCTAATCATACAATCCGCATACCCCCAGGACATCATGTGGGGCACATTTTCAGGTGAAACCATCACATCTGTATGCAGGGATTGTTGACCTTGAGCTGGGTGTAAACAAGTCCATTTAGCAGCAGAGTAGATGATGAGAACTTCCCTCCTTCAGCTCCTTAATCAGACATAAACAGAGACATCTCTTCCAGCACTGTTTCCCCCCTCCTTCCAAATACCTAATCCTCTCCTGTCCCCCCATTTCTATGGCAGCCGATAGCAAGCAGCATGAAGGCTGACAACTACAGAGAATGAGGTGGCTGGATGGAGTCACTGAAACATTTAGAGTGAGCTTAAATGGACTTCGTGGGATGGTAGAGGATAGGAAGGCCTAGAGGAACATTGTCAATGGGGTCATGATGGGTCGGACACAACTTCACAACTAACAACAAATACCAGAAAGTAGTAAAGAATTCATGTTCAGACCTGAAGTTATTTAGAATGATAACAAGAGTTCAAGCAAACATTTTGCAGAATTATATATGACAATAAACTAAGTTAGGCAGTTATATTGTTTTATGTCTTCTACTACCAACCCAAGAACAAAAATTAACACCACATAAAGTTGCTCCTATTAGTTATTCAGAGATAATTCAGAAACATTTGTCACCTCTGGCCTTTACAATGTTTATCCTCTTCCTTTCTCCTTTGCTAGGAGGTAAGTCTAAAAATAATTGGAAAGAAATTGAAAGTCTATGGACTTGATTCTAGTTTATTTAGTGCCTTGGTGAAGTTTAATGGTAGATTTTGTTCTTGATGTATTACACTGAAACTTTCTGTGGAATTTAATATCTGGCCTCCCCTTATTCAGAGATGTGCACATTTTCCCAAACAATTTTTTTGATAAATAGAGGGAACAGAAAATGCTTTGTACTTCTATGATTTTTGTTTGTTTATAGAAAATATGACTAGCCACCATTCTGCTAAAAAGTTAAAAGGCATGTCTTCATGTTCTTCTATTTTCAAATAATTATATATTAGATTGCTTCAAACATTCAACACAAATTGGGGTCTTTAGATACTAACCATGTTTGGTGGTTATTTCATTTTAACTATATAAAATCCAGCTGTGTTTATATATTGGCCAATATGTGACCTTTAAGTGCCATCTGGTGTTGGGTTTTACTTTCTATAGGAAATGTTGCATTCGAATAAAGTAGAATGCAACTGTAATGTCAAAAAAGAAAATAATATCAATGTCCTGGAGCTAGGAAGAAGAAAAATATTTTCTAAATAAAACTTACAAATATACAAATTTTGAACATGTAGAATGTTTTTCATATTCTTTTTATTTTATAAATAAAACTGATAAACTTAAATTTATATTATAAATTATTACAATGTAATATTTTAGGAAATTGTAAGTATATATTCTACCAAATATTCTTAGATAAATATTTGTGGATACTCAAAATAAACATTTAATGAAGAATACATATGTTTTACTGCAATAAAAAATTTGACAAGTGTTATCATTTTATCTCAATCATCACGTTAAGAATGACAAGTGTTCAACGAGGGCAAACAATGAATTTAAGACAATGATATCTCAATGTAATAGCTCACTTAAGTGAACATTCACTAAGATATCCCAGGTTTATCATTCAATATAATATAAAATGGGTTTCATATATCAATTATAAATAAAATATTATTCCACAAAAAAATATCTTTTTACAGATCAGTACCAAAGCTTAAAATAAGGCTGCTCTACTGTAATTTATTATCTGTATAATAATCACTTATATGATATCCTTGGTTTTTGCATAAAGCATGGTAAAACATTAAAAATAACATGAATATTATGTTTCTAATTTAATATTTGAATATTTATTGACACATCAATTCAAACCAGTGGTGGGTTTCTACCGATGTGGTCCAATGTGCCATTCCAGTAGCGGCTCGCTGATTGTGCAATTTGTGCCCAACCACTCTAGTGCCATCTTTGCCAGTCCATGTGCGGCGCCATCTTTTTTAAAATTATTTTTCAGTGATTTTTTTGCTTCTGTGCGCGGAAGCAAAATCTCACGAGGGGATGCTTGCGCACATGAGATTTCTGAGAATTTTTGCTTCTGTGCATGCATGAGTGTAGCATGCTTGCACGTGTGCAAAATGTCATGATGCACACATAGCGCACTGGTAGGAAAAGGTAAGCAACCTGCCCCTGATTCATACCTGGATTAATTAAAATTGTCAGATTTGGTTTTGATAAATACCATCTAGTTGATATGAATTTCAAATTATATTTATCAAATTTATATACTTTATCTCACTGTGTGAGGCAACATTTAATATGGACTTTAAATATTACACTTGTGTGTTGAAAGACTGTATATCTTTTGTTATATATTTATGCTATACAATGTGAGTGCCTGAATTGTCAGAGCTGTGGGAGTAACTCTGTTTGTACCTTAGACTTCCTTCTCATATATTCATTCAATATATTCTAAGAATGTGTATTTTAAAATGAGATATGTACATATTTCCAGATTGATTTTGAGGTGCTCCCAAAATTTGTTCCCAGCCATAATGACAGCAGCAAAGGGTATTTGTGTTGTGACTTGTACTAAACTATAATATATGCTTCATTATTTAGCCATGATTATGTTTTACTTTTGATATTTTAATACTGTAAAAGTAGAAAATTTTCAATACAAGAAAACAAGGTTTTTCACTTTCTTAGCCATCAATTTTCATCGTAACACCATACAACAGCTTTTTTAAAAAATGCCTTTAATTAATAACAAAAGAAAAAAGAAAAGAAAGACAACTACAACAAAAATTATATAGAGAGGCTTCTCATATATGGTTATGTACTTTCCACAATAGTTTCAACAAATGATAGTCATATTTCATTGTAAATGTCCAGAAGCAAAAAGGTACCTAAGCCTGAATGAGTTGTCAACATGTCCAGTCACCCACTATCTACTACAGAACACATTCTCCTACAGAAAGATTTTAATTACAACAGAGATAACACTAATCAGTGGAAATTTAAAACCACAGGACTTGCTATAGAGACCCATGAACACCTAAGGCAATACCATAGGATGATTATTAAATGCTGAAGCAAAACCAACTCAAAGCAGAAGACAAAGCAGCCATCAAAAATCTAAAGCTGTAGCAAACATAGGCTGTACCATGATTATCATGAACAGATCATAATATATACAATAAGCCAAAGAATTATTGGGAGACAAAGAAGTATATATCCCAGTAAACATCAACTTAAATTAGACAACTAGGTCACAAGAATCCTTAACACCTAACCAAGAAAGATCAAATAAAAAAGAAGAATAGTGGCAAATGAAGAGTCATGTACCCAATCTTCCACACTGTGCCAGGCTCCCAAACTTCGTTTTCATCTGCCACAGCCTCCTGCAATTCTCTGCCAGTGAGCAGAACTTGGGAGACCCACCCCAGTCCCCCGAGGTCAGACACAGCCCTGGTGCAGCCCTCAATGAAATCGAGTTTGACACCTCTGCTTTAAAAGAACAGAAAAAGCACTAAAGCAGGTAAATCTAGAACATAGTGCATGTCATATGGCTGAGGAAAATCTGAATTAGAGACAGTTGGAAGTCATCATCTCATTTGATTGGATGATTTATCCCGCTGGGCTTCCAAAGTAGCCTTGTTATTGGAGGAAGATTCACAAGGCAGGTGGAGCTAATTACGAGACATATTAACAATCCAGCCTTTGGGTTGTTAAAAAACTTTATTTCATAGCTGGAGCTATGAAACACTTTGAAAATTTGGATTGTTTCTGTCAGGATTGTAATTTGACTGTGAAGTGCTTTGTTCCTGTTTTTTGCCATTGGTTTTGAAAAGACCAGGCTGAAGGTAGCGTTTTTAATGAATATTGGCAACTTGAACAGAGAGATTAGTGATAATACTGGGCCTTTGTGCCTTGAATAAGTAAAATAGATGCCCCCTAATATTTTATATCATGTTTGAAGTCCAGATACATGAACTTTGAATTCTTGCTTGCTTTTATGGTATCACCAGGCTGTTCTAAATGTCAGCATACAGCTGTGCAGAGCCTTTGGCAGGATAGTCAATTGTTCTCTTGCCTATTGAGAATTCAACTACTAAGCTCTTCTTAATTGTAAATTCACTCAGACTTTTTAACAGGATGTACTGAAAAGGAGAAGAAGGAAAGTCGGGCTATTTTTTTCTTCTGTTGAGAAACCGGCTACATTCTTTTTTTCTTCACCACCAGGTATAACTCTTTTTATCCTACATAGTTATTATAACAGAAGTGAATGTTAAGAAAAATATTGATTTGCTCAACTCTCATCTCATCCATTCCACTGTCTTTCCTTTTCCCTTTTCTTCTCATTCCGTCCCCTCCCTTTTCCATGTGTCATTTCTTTTGACTGTAAAAGAAATTACATTAGTCCAAGATTAAGCACAACTAGAAATATGCTCCCATTGTTTTATTTATATTCCATATCATTATTACATTCATCATAATACGTCTCTAGTCTGTTTCCTTTTTAGTTTATTCAGGTTTGCTTTTAAAAAATCCCTAATAGTTTTTGTTTAAACATATACTTGACCATACATTTACTGTCAAAGCACATTTTCTTATTTCCTTTAAAACAGCAGTACATAAATACGTTTTAAATCAGAATATCTTATATAATATTAAACATAAGAATATGCAAGGTAGTCTAAATCAAAGCGTAATCACATTTAGTTTCCATATTAATATGAGAGCTTTACATTGGTCTGAACTGAAATTTAAAATATTAAGTTTAATAACCTTTGGATCATATTCAACTTTTGTAGCTATACATGCAAATATTACATTATGGCCTATTAGATTCCAGTTTGTGAACAGAAAAAAATCCTGAATACCCGAAGATTACCTCTTTTACCAAAAAAAAATCAATTGTTATGAATATGACTATGAATAACCCTTCATAGTTTTATCTGTAAAAATATTTGTGGTCTTATTTTTATCATATTTTGAAATAGGCATTTAATTCCATTTCCTTTTCCAATAATATTTAATAAAGATATCCATATGTAATGTACAAACACATCTAATATATTATCTAAGTATGAGTTTCAGCATGTAATACACTATTTCTTTTGTATGGTGAAATAGAAATTGTTTATATAATGACTGAAGAGATATTTGTTCCTATATTGTTCCAAATATTCCTGTTTTAGAATTTTAAGTGGTTTGGGCTTTATGTTTTTTTTATAATTTTGATTTTATTTTTTTTTAGCAGAATTAACATTCACATATTTGAGGTTTGAGGTAATTATAGACCAGTTGCTCCAGGGGGAGAAGGCGAACACAAAACAAAATAGAAATGGAGCTGGATTATGTCCAATAATGTAAGAACTAATATTACAGTGGTGGATTATGTTGAAAACTATTAAAATGTAATTTTTCACAGGCAAGTATAAAGAAATTACTTGTAAGTGGGTAGTAGTTCAATGACAAGGAAATAAATTTAGCTGTACAGCAAATGAATTGAGAAGAGAGTTTTATTTAAGAATAATAGGTGAATTATAGCTAAGAGAAAACATATTAAAAATAATTTAAGTATTAGTTGCTATGTTCTTTGTAAAAAGTATTATTATGGCAGAGGGAATAATGATTTTTGATGAATGAGATGAAAATCCCATCTGAGTAAAATCAATCTAAGCTAGGGGGCTTGGACTATTGATCTACCTTAAGTATTATATTATAATTTGAAAGGTTGGGGTCTGGGGAATTGGACCTAGAGGTAGAAAACACCTCCATAATCTTTAACAAGATGATTTAGGTACAAGCTAAAAATAGGAATTTCTAGCTCTAAGGTCAATTTATAACAGTAACTAGAATAACTATAAGAACAAAAATAGTTTTTCAATTCCTAACATAGCAATTGGACTTGGCAAATTCAAATTTTATACTTCATTGTAGCAGGGATAACTAAGAACTTTCTTGTTTAAAAAATAGCTGTGTTAACTGTTCACACCAAACTGCAATATAAGCTTCTTGAGTTTGTTTAGTGAACCAAGTGTTGCTAATTACCTGGAGGCAAGGAGCAGGGTATTCAATGTTAGGTGATACCATTCAACTCAGCAATAGCTGAGAAGTCATGCTCCCATAGCCTAAAGATAGTAGTCTTTTTACTGAGGGGACATGTGAACAGCCATTATTGTTAGACTTTACCAGGTACACAGATATTGGAAGAAGGTAGTTACTATATCTTGATACATGTAGGGTTTAAAAGTGATAACATGGACATTCAATTGCACCTAGAAGACGAATGACAACCAGTATATATTTTGCAGTAGAGGTATTTCAGTGTGCCATGAAATGTGCTCATAACCACATGATTTATGGTACAGAAAGTTGCTAAGAGATAAAATATTACTGGGAAAATCACACCATTTCTATCTAAGTCCTATCAGAAATTATACTCATATATAATGCTATCTCCATACTAAATCTAATGTTGAAGTCTGGCTGAAAAGGTGAAAATGAATCTTATTAAAATTAATTTAATAATTTTATTATAAAATTGTATTATAAAATTTTATAAACAGATTATTTTATAAATAATAATAATTTAAAAATAATTTAATCAAAATTAAAATTAATCTATTTCTTCCTGGTTCACTCCAGCTGCAATACATGTTAGCCTCCTGTGGCAGACCATGGGTACCACAACCAGATGTGCTATTTCTACTTAATTTCAGAATCTTACAAGTCTGAAGTTCAATCTACAAATACAATCTACAAGTACAATGTTGAAAGTACAAAATACAATATTCCCATCTGTCTCCTCTATTGTCTGAATAACTATGGAGAATCCTTTCTGTGTCTCTTGACACATTATCTAGATGTGGACTATAGTCTCTCTTATCTGGCCTTATTTTGGGGGGAGGGGAGGAACAGAATCTCTTTGCCTAGTCTCCTAAGTCTTTTGTCACATACTACTACAACATGGTTCTTAAAGAGACAATGTCATGCCATCTCTTTCCAAGAGAATATTCCCTCTTTCAAGGGTTCCTTACTACCACCTGACAAAGATATCCATCATTTTCATGTAGGCCTTGATCGACAAAAAACAACAAGAATTCAGACTGTTAGTGTTTAAGCTGATGCTGAAAACTCTGTTCACTTGGTCAAGATTTACAGGATCAAATTTATTCATTTCCTTTGATTCTGTCCAGCTAATGTCCAAATTCTCAGCAGTGAGAAGTTTTTTCTGATTTTTAGTGGAATTAAGTTCTTGCTGTGCCAACAATATTCTGCTTGCATAAAATATTAACTATTTTAAATACTTTGTGGCAGTATAATCAACCATATACAGCATAGCATTTAAATCAGGGGGGATTCTAACTTACCTTGCTTCACTTCCTCCCATGCTGCATGGCCTCACCTCATGGGAGCATGCATGCACAGTAGCAAAAAATCAGAAAAAATCCCTCCCCCAAAACCCGCTAAAACAAGATGGTGACGCATGCACAGGGCTGGAAATTCAGCTTCTGCTCATGCGCAGAAGGAAAAAAAGCCGAAAAAAAGTTTCAAAAAAAAAATTCCCCCAAAATTTTTTTCAAAAAAAGATGGCGGCCTCCACAGACCAGCATCAACTGATCCGGTTCTGTGACATCATTGTGACATCACCAGTGGTTTGCTACTTGTTTGGGCGAACTGGTCCGAACCAGGAGGAAACCACGTCTTATTTAATTGATGTATTGGTAAGATGAATGAATGAATGAATGAATGAATGAATGAATGAATGAGTGAGTGAGTGAGTGAGTGAGTGAGTGAGTGAGTGAGTGAGTGAATGAGCTTGCCTCCCAAAGTTGTGGGTAAGAAGAGACTGAAAAAAACAATTTGTCCAGAATGGTCTCCTGCCTGAGCAGAGGGTTGGACTAGATGATCTCTAAGATCCCTTCCAACTTTTTCATTCTGTATTCTGACTTGGGATTCATAGTTCAATGGCATCTAGCAGTCGGCAGTTTTTCTACCCCTGGATGGAAACCTTCAGAAGAAATGTATCTTACGTAGACCACCCTTCCTCTTTTGGTACCTTATACAATTTTGCACGAGTTAATATGAATTAAACCCAGATATACCAGGCAAACTGCCTATCATGGGGATATATATTTTTTTGAGTCCACTCAGAATAAAACTCCCCAAAGGTGTCTATTTTTCAGAAGGTTTCGTGCTTTCAAATGAAGCTAATCTGGGGGTTAGTTTGGATTCCTGGGGGCTGAGCAAGACGCACACCCCTCCCCAAACACACAGACCCAGCAACGTTTTAATCTAATGGTCCAGCTGTCGAGCGAGCGTGTCCCTTGTAAAGGGAATAATTCATGCCCTAAGGAAAACATTAAATAAGTGGCTCGTGATATAGTGGGCAGGACCCAGCCCCCCCCCCCCCCCACTTCCAACATGGCAAAGAGTGAAACCAGCCTTTGGGAAATATCAAGACGAGA
>JANHGD010001796.1:21173-33457 GCA_027560375.1 Imantodes cenchoa
CGTCTGTGCTGGACACTCACAGCGAATGGTGTGGAAGGAGGCTTTAGGATGCTGTTTGAAGTTTTCACCCAGCTGCAGAGGATGCTCCTTCTTGTCCAGCAGCAGGTTTGCCACACCATTCATGGTTACCACCAAGAACAACAAGAACCCACGTCCTGCTCCATCTGGCCGCCTTCTCTTCTGGGCTCGGAGCAGCGTGTAACTGGGAAAACACTCCCCATCCGGGGGAATCGATCTAGAGGGACCATGCATGTTCGCTGGGGTCACACATGCCCCCCTGGCATTGCCCCGCACACCCCCAGGGGGGCACGCCCCACTATTTGAGAAGGACTGCACTAGACCAAGAGTTGCAAACAGTTTATCTTTGCTATGGGTCCTTCAAGCAGCAGTAGACAGTGTTTGTCAAGCTTGTCCATTTTAAGATTTCAGTCAGAGAAATAGGTTGTTCTAACAAATTTGATAAACAAACTCCCAGAATTCTGGTTGGGGAATTCTGGGAGTTGAAGTCCAGACATCTTGAAGTTGCCAAGGTTGAGAAACATGGTTCCACACACAACTTATTGCCTGTCTGTTTGTCTCAGGTGGCATCAATTTAGAAGTATTTTTTTCGTCCTGCTCATTCCACTGCAGATTATCCGATCTTCAAGGACACCCACCCTGCGCACTCCGAGGACTCTTCTAATTGCAACTTGAATTACTGCCAGGAGGACCCTGATGACAGTGACATTTCCTGCTTGCCTACCCTTGATGAACTATATATATTTCCTCTGGTGACAGGTTTATTCCGTTCTTGAAGAATTGTTTAAGAACTATTTCACTGTACATTGCAAAGGTCTAATTGGGCTGTAGCAGGTTTATTTCTTTAATAGGTTAGGCAATAATTATATGTCACCCTGTTTTTTTAGGTGGGCCTTTTATTTTTCTTAGCAGGCAGATGGCTTTTATCAAGTCGTCAGTTAACAGCTTGGCTTTGATCCTCCATCCTTCTCTCCCTATCTAAGGGGAAGAAATGAGGGTTATAAAGTCCATTCCTTTAGCAAAGGATCATGGAAACCTTTAAAAGAGCAACAACATTGACCATTTTGGTTTAAAAGGAGGATTTAGAAAGCCCACCTCCTCCATATATGAAAATCCACAGCTGGGGGCATTTATTTTACAAAATCTTTTCCAGCCTCGCACCTGCCAGATGTTTTGGGACTGCTGTTTTCAGAATACCTAAAGGCATTGTAAAGTGGTATTAACACTTCGCGTGTTCTTGATTCTATCTCTCTGTTAATGCAGCCTAGAACTGTGCTGGCTTTTTTGGTAGCTGCTGCACACAGCTGGCTCATATTTAAATGGTTGTTACTTATTCATAGTTACTTTTCACTGCTTATTTAGAAATTAGTCTTTCTTTCTTCATGTTCTTCTTTGGAACTCAGTGTTCAGCTGGGCAGATTTTCCTCTCTTTGTTGCCTTTTGCTTTCTGCCTTTTTCAGCTATTTTCAATATATCAGAGACCTCCATTTCACCTTCTTTTACTTTTGCATTTCAATATATTTTTGCTTGCTCTCATCTTTAATGATGTCACAAATTTCAATCTAGAATTCTTCAGGCAGTTACTTATCAAATCTATGCCAATAAATCTTTTCTATCATCGCCACATAGTCATGTGAATATTGTTGACATTGCAAGTTGTTGGCTGACATTTTTATTGTTTTCTTTGAGTTTTTTTGCAAAAAAAAAAAGAGTTAAGTGAATTGAGGTGCAGTAAGCATCAGGGGTTTTTTCTTAATAAAGAGCTGATTCTTTGCTTGAAGACTATATAGTCCATTTGATTTTGATGTCCCCCTCTGGGTTATATTTTAGGTTGTTAGAAGAAGGTATTTGCTATCAATATTGAATTTTCATAAAGTAACTTGTCTGTCGCCTTAAGACCAATTTTTTCCTTTCAAACATTGCATGATATCCAGTTTTCACATTCAACTCTGCTATAATTAGCTCATAGAAAGCTGGGTGGGGTGGGGTTGACAAACCAAGGCAATTCAAGTGACTATAACCAGTGTTTCTCAAAGGTGTGGATTTCAAATTCCAGAATTTCTCAGCCAGACTTGTTTCAAGTTAGATGTCCACACCTCTGAAGGCTGCAGTGGTTGAGAAACACTGTTATAGATAGTGCAAGTTCCTCTGCATCTGTGGTTAGAGCAGAAATTTAGTTCATTATCTTGTTGATTGGCTTTCCTGGAATTCAAACTGAGATCATTCTATTTTGGAAGTGGTAAATAAGCATTGAATTTGACACCTTTTTATTAATAATGGGCAGTGTTCCATTTCTTCTATCTTTTTGTTGTCTGGAAAAGATCTGACGCTCCTCTAATATGAAATGTCTTTATAATCTACTCCAGGTTGTTGATTCCCAGAAACTTTTCAACTCTGAACACATTATGTTTGCCTTGATTTCTGTTCATTTCATAAACCAATTTCCCTTTTGCTTCTGACTACATCAGCTTCTGGATATATGCTTGATTTCAGTCCATCTACATAGAAGTACTAAATGAGGACCCAGATTGTTGCGGGCAATATGCTGACTCTGTAAGCCACTTAGAGGGGACTGTAAAAGCACTGTGAAACGGTATATAAGTCTAAGTGCTATTGCTATTGCTACTTGTCCTCTGCTCATCCTTAGTAGCATGCTAGATGCCTTCCAAACCTGAAGGGTCCTTCTCCGGTATCATACCATTGTTCTGGAGGTATTTGGTTTTCTTGGCTGCCGGTCCCTTCTCCAGTTCATTGAATTTTGTCTGACTCCTGTTCTAATCACAGATGACTCTTCTGGGAGATTATTTTGCCAATACAAAATAACCAAATGATTAGGGGACTGGAGGCTAAATCATATGAGGAAAGGTCGCAGGAATTGGGTATGTCTAGTTTAATTAAAAGAAGGACTAGGGAAGGCATGATAGCACTGTTCCTATATCTAAGGGGCTGCCACAAAGAAGAGGGAATCAGCCTATTCTCCAAAGCAGTTTAAGGCAGGACAAGAAATGGATGGAAACTAATCAAGGAGAAAAACAACCTAAAACTAAAAAGAAATTTCCTGACAGTGAGAACAATAAACCAGTGAAATGGCTTGCCTTCAGAAGTTGGGGATGCTCTATCACTGGAGGTTTTCAAAAAGAGATTGGATTTGTCCAGAATGGTATAGGCCTGAGCAGGGGGTTGGACTAGAAGAACCTACAAGGTCCTTCCAATTCTGTTATTGTAGTTTTCAATAATTAAACTCCTATTATAATTGGAATGTTTAACTTTCTTGACCATTGTACCACTACAAAGTAATAATTTATTACTTGATAATAATTTATTACTCAATGTAATAATCTATGAAGGGATAACTTTTTTTTTCTTCCATTCAATCATATCCAGTTCTTAGTGAATGTCTGGACAAGTCCCTGCAGTTTTCTTGGCATATATTTCAGAACTGGTTTGCCATTGCTTCCTTCCTAGGGCTGAGACAAAGTAGTCCAAGATCACCCAGCTGACTTTGTTGCGCCTAAAGCAGTACTAGAACTCAGGGTCTCCCAGTTTCTAGCTTGATGCTTTAACCACTGCACCACTATACCACCAACAGGAGTCCATATGCTTCCTTCCCCTCCATCATTTTGCACAAACTCTATTCTGTAGCTGCTTAAGAATAGTTGGAATGCTGTGTTGTAGAAGATAAGGAGAAGAGATGCCTTCTAATCACTATCCAAGCACTATATTTTCACCCAAAAGTTTGGATGAATGATGTAAAACAAGTAAAGTAAATAAAGAGTAAAGAAACATCGAAGGACAAAAATTGTGAACTTCTCACATATAGCAAAAAGTGCCCATAAGATAGTAGCAGATAAGGGAGAGGGGAAAGTAATGATGTATGAAATAAAACAACAAAAATAGACAATGCAATTTTTTTTAAAAAGTACAAAGCCATTGTCTGAGGCAACCATTTTCAGACCCCTGAATTTTCCATGGCTGTTAGGTGTTTGGTTAATAGATATTTCTATAGCAACTAACTACACTGCTTTGTAGCAAAAGACTGTCCTTTGTCTGCATTATAGTAACTCTGTTACAATTCTACTTTAAACAGAATTTTTACAATGGGGCAGAGATTCTTTGAACCTGGTCCAATCACAATCTGAAGTCTGCTTTCTTTGTTTGTTCGTTTGTTTCATTTCTTTATGTTACACTTAACTAGTGAAAAGAGGATAAGCAGTGATAAGCCTTGGGAATGCAAACTTCTAAGGCCAATGAAAGAAGGAAAATAATCTGAAAATGCTTATAAAAGACATCATTAAAAACACATTGCATTGTAGATGTTGACATGCTTTAATATATCCCAGCATCTTTTCTCTCTTCTCACTGGATCAGTCACCCAAGTCACTGGACTCAAATCACTGAATATTTCAGGAAGAGAGAGTCATACAGGGGTATTTACATATACTGAGGAAGCATAGCAATCTGAACAGGATATCTGCATTTTGTCTATGGAGATTCTCAGTCATCCAGATCATGGTTGTCCCAAAGGTGATTTTTCAAGAGGCAACAGGGCTTTCTGGTTTTTCTTTGATGATGTTTCACTTCTCATCCAAGAAGCTTCACTTCTCATCCAAGAAGGATATAAATCCTTCCATTCCCCACCATCCAGTCAGAGCTGAAGAAGCTTCTTGGATGAGAAGCAAAACATCTTCAAAGAAAAACAGAACGTTCCGTTGCCTCTTGAAAAAGCACCTTTGGGATATCTCCATTATTTACATCCCCATTCCTGTAATGAATTAAAAATGGTAGTCAAACAACTATATTGCCACTAGATTCACAGACTATTTAATCCATAACTAGATAAAAATCAACTGATGGCAATGGATTATTATATTGAAATTTTAACAGTCTCCTAGTTTCTAGGCTGGTGCCTTAACCATTGCACCATACTGGCTCTCCCATAGCTTTAGTTTTCTTTAAAATTAGGACTCCATCACGGCATAGTTGTTTTCTCTCAACATTTCTGTTAGTTCTACATTATTTCAATTAATTTTTCTCAATTGGTTAATATCAGATCAAATACCTTTCTCTTCTGAAGAAATTTTTCAATAAGGTAAAGTGGGAAGAAAAATTCTTTTGGAAGAAAATGTTTTAGTAGAGCTTCTCTCCAACAGAAGTTGGGATATATAAAATCTGCCATCATTATTACTTCATGTATCTTTAAAAGATCTGTATTTGAAAAGATCACTAATGTTTTAGCTTTAGTTGGACAGATGACAATAATTAGCAACATTATTGCACTAACAATTACTTACACATAGTTGATTGAAGGTGGTTTAACTAAAAAAGCAACCTAGGGAATGTTAGAAAAGGAATTGAAAATGGTAATACACAGAACAAAATAGTTATGTAGCAGTGGAGGGGGAAATCTAATATCTCTTGGAATAACTCCAGTTATTGGGCGAGATAGATAATAAATAAATAGAAATGTGATCCACTTTGAATTGTATTCAGTGTATTCAGTGATTCGTGCTCACAATATTGATTCATGCTCACAGTGATTCATGATTCACAGTATTCAGTGATTCATGCTCACTCACAAACAGAGACAATGCTTCAACCCTTCAATAAGGCCAACCCTTAAGTTATTTGTTTTAAATCTTCGGTTTATATGCATTTGGCATGGGAACCCAGTATATGTATAATAGAAATGGAATACTATATTTTGCTGCCTGCTGTTTAGTTTGGATAAAAGAGCAGATTGTTAAGAAATAGAAGGTTACTGGATTCAGAAGGTCATGATTTGAGATTTGGCTAGCATAGATATTTGTGGTATGATAAAGAGGACTGTAGACATTGGGTTAGATGAGCTATTTTTAGAGTATGGGAATAAATATATGCCCCAAAACACCTTTATGGCTATCAGCACAAGAAATTATAAGTAAATATAAATGGTTAACATATTGAGATGTACTAGATGTACTAGAATGTTCTCAAGGGAACTTAAAATGAAATCAAGAGAAGATTTAATAACAAAAGTTATGTTCTTGCAAATGAGTTTCTTATATATATAAATAGCAGAAAGGTTTAAAGTAGACAGTAGATTTTGTGGTTTTGAACAAAGCAAGACTAAATTTGAAACAGAATTATGTACTAATGATATTCAGCAATGATGTACTATTGCTAAAATGTACAGGCTTTTGTTGAAATATGAGGCAGAAGAAGTGAAAGAATGTATGATAAAATGGGCTAACATTTTTAGCTAAAATGTACAATGGACCAATGGGAAATTATGTGGTTGGAAGGACTGAAATTTACAGTATGTTCTAGGCTTAAAGAAAATGTTTATAAAAAGGTATTTGTGATTGGAGAAATTGTCAACAACTATAAAAGTGCTTTGAACTTTTGCTGGAAATGTCAACATGAAGGGATATTTTCTCCAGTTTGGTGACTATGTAAAAAAGCCCCCAAAAATAGATACATTAATTCAGATGTTAAAGATTACTGTTCAACTAAAACCAGAGATTTTACTTTTGGAACAAATAGGCAGGCAAGTAGAAAAAAGTAATGGAACTTTTTTATAAAGGGCAACTGCAGAGAAAGTATTATATGCATAGAAGAGACCAGGTGTCACTCAAGATATTGTAGAATCCTCGGTGTTATCTGGGTTTGGTTGTTTTCTTGCAGAGATTTCGTTACCTGACTAATGCACCGAAGATGTTACCTAGTCAGATAACAAAACATGTGCAAGTAAACAACCAAGTACCAAGGACTCCAGAGGCTATTAGAGTGATAGCTAAACCTTTAGACACTGAGTACCCAAACTGTGCACGTGCGCATGCCCAAACTGAAAGGTCCGTTCATGTGCACGAACCGCACATGTGCGGACATACATGCACAGCAGAGTGTCAAGCCGGCTGGCTAGTGGGAAGTGGAGCATCCCAACACCGGCAGCGCTGCAAGAGGTACTGGAGGATCTTTTTCTTTCGTGAGCTTATATTTCGTCATTTGCAGGGAAACAGAAGTTCATGGAAGAAACATCACCGAGAACTGACCTGGGGCAACGGCGTGTGTCCCAGCAGAGAGGGCTCTGCGTGCCACCTCTGGCATGCATGCCATAGGTTTGCCATCATGCGGCTATTATATACTTTAAAATGCAAAGGTTCAACACCACCCACAATTGAGGTATAATTGATGAAGATGACAGAGCTGGCATACATGGCTAAATTAACCTCTTTGATTTGAGAGGAAAAAAATGTATCTACCTTTATAATCAATTGGAAATCCGTTATAGAGCTTTTGCATGAACAAGGAAAATGTGTGATCATGTTTTTGATACTGGTAATTATCCCAAAAAATGATAATAGAGCTCTTTTTGTAATCATACAGTAAAAAAATGCTCACAGGTGGTTCAAATGAGACTCATGTTCAATGTCTTGCTTGTCCTACTTCCTAATAGTTATGTTAATCCTCAAATCTCATTAGCCCTGGTGGCCAGGAACAATGAGAATCAAAAGAGCAGCAGGTTGAAGAGGACTAGAAACCTCCATGTGAATTTTCAATAATGCTCTTTGTTGTTCCAGAAAACTAGTAATTATGCAGTGCTTTGCAAAACCCTGTGTTCAGTCTACATTATTTAACTCTGAAATAAATACCAGGTTTTCGTTAAATTCTCTGAGTTATTAACAAAAAAGAAGATTAATACATCACATTGTTGGTGGTGTTCTTAAACACAGCCACTATAATTTTTGTCTACACAAATTTCCTACAATATTCTGCATAGTGTTTAACATCTTAAACAAGTAACGGTGTCACTTACCAGTAGATGTGAACCAAGCTACAATCTGTGGTTCAAGTTCTCTGTATTTTTTTTTTCTGTTAGCCCAGTGGAACATTCATCACTTTGGTGTTTGATCCAGAATCTCATAGAAGATTACTTTAGAGCTTGCTGACCAACCATAACTATCATAAGCTAAAAGCTGTATTCTGTTCTTTGGAGAACTTTAGTAAAATGCACCTTTTTGCCACAGTAACTACACCGAATCCTATTGAATTAATTGATGAAAAAGGGCTCTCAGCAGCAATAACTGCCTGCATATCTTTTGAATAGTCCTTATGACTTCATCTGTGCATAATATGAAAGGATCTCTCGGCTCTCCACATTTCACCTTGTGGAGTGCTGTTTTGTTGTTGCTGCTGCTGCTGCTTTTTCTTACCCATGAAATTCACAAAATTGTTCCTCTGGAGAGTTTTGGAGTCATTCAGGTCATGAATTCTGAATATTCTGCTCAATGAAATAAGCTTTCCCAAACAGAATTTAACAACTGCATTCCCCAATATGTTCACACATTGTTTGTCTAAAAGCTAACTAGCCACAGCATGCCTGGAATAGTAATGGCAATAATCCCCCCCCCCCAAAAAAATACTTTTTCTATGTTTTAAAAGCCAAGTGTAGTTGCCCTTTTTCTCCTTAAGCACTCTGGGCACTTAATGTGTTCTTCTGGAAAGCAAGCAGCTGCCCTGAAGAATTACTGTCACCTTGGTTACTTTTATAAGGTAAGGAAGATGGACATTAGGAAAATCAAACCAATCCCCTAAAATCTTCATTTATGTTATCTACAAAACAGTTGTTAAAGCTTTATTTGTTGTTTTTCAATCACTAAGTCATTTCTGATTCTTTACAATCCCTTGGACCATAGCATGACAAGCCCCCTTGTCCACCACTGTCTCCTGGAGTTTGCCCAAATTCATGTTCATTGTGTCAATGACACTAACCATCTCATCCTCTGCCATCCCCTTCTCCTTTTGCCATCAGTCTTTCTTAACATCAGGGTCTTTTCCAATGAATCCTATCTTCTCATTAGGCAGTCAAAGTATTCGAGCTTCAGCTTCAGTCTCTGTCCTACCAAAGACGAGTCAGGGTTGATTTTCTTCAGGATTGATAAAGCTTTAGTGTGAATCCTATGCCCCCATTTCAGATTAGCCCCATCTGTCACATATTGATGCTTACCTAGAAGTAAAACATATAGGCTGAACTGGGGCTCTACAAATTTAATATCTCTAGGGCTCAATTTTTAGTGTTTCAGAAGCTCACATCTCATCAGTGCTAAATCTTCGTATTGCCTAACCCTAACCCTAACCCATGAAAAAAACTGTAAAATAAGAGTCAACAACTGGAAGATCAGTATTTGTGAAAAGGAATTCCCCTAATTGCCCAGTGTTGTATCTGTATCTTTAACACCTATAAGGTTTGGAGAAGCATTGTAAAGATATATTTTCTCATTGGTGTGCCAGTGTTTTGATTATCCAAACCTTCTGATTTCTTATCTATAAATAAAGCAGAGTTTGATCAGGACCCTTGTGTATTTCAAGCTACCAGGATACTTACAATAAGAGGATCTTTACTTCATATTCAATGCTCATAAAATAATAATAGCAAAACAGTACCTGCCCTTTCAGATAACAGATAAGTACAAAAATGTCTCAGCCACAAGGTTTGAAGCCACCTCTCAACTTCAAATTAATCTTCTCTTCCTCATCTATAAATGGGGGAGGGGATACTTTGCAGTTATATGATAATAGGAAATTTTCCATATTAGGAAAATCAGACAGGCCAGCAAAGGAGCATCTGCAGAACAAACCTTTCTGATCCAACATATTGGCCCCAGTTATTGTAATTATTACAGTCCTGAAGCAAGGCAGGCACTATTGAAATGCCCTCCTTGGAATTTGAAAATCCTTCGTCTATCTAGGGCAGCATTGCCCACATTTTTTTCAAGTCAAGACCCACGTTTAGCATTTAAATGGTGCACTGAACTAGCAGTTGTAAATTAATTGGGGAAGCCAAGACCACCACCCCTCTATTTGATTTAATCACTGTTAATTTAATTAAGTGCCATTAAAAAATTACAACTAGCAGATTTTAGAGGCTCTTGGGAGTCCTGCATGTAGGCTTCAAACCTGAGGCCTAAATTTAACTGGATGCTCAACTGAGTTTCAAATCAAAATCTTACCCAGTTCTCCCTGGAAATGCCCAGGATTGAAATTTGTACCTTTGTACAAATTATTGTAGAAGTAGAGTTACCATTCTGATGACACAGGTGCATCTGTGGAACAGTCCAGATTCAGGCTCTTTTTTCCCCTTCCACAGGACAGACAGACTTAATAATCCCAAGAGAAGAATTGAGATATGAATTGTCATTACTTACAAGTCGATTTAGCCTCCATTCTCTTTCCTTTTCAGATAAGAAAAAGAAAGCCAGGCCTACAATATATTGAATGAAGCCTTATACTGACATCTAGTGGATATCCATCAGAAGATATATCTATATCTATATTTATTTTACATAAAATTAAAATACCTTAAATTTACTCATGTGTATGTGAATTTTTTTTCTACAGTTTGATGGGGCTAAATTAGTAATGCTTCTGAGTAATGCCTTGTTTTTCAACCCAAGCAATTTAAAGAATCTTAAGTGGCACCTTATCAAAAAGAAGCCCAAATATACCCTAAAATAAGCAGCACTCAGCTAAAGACCTACCTTTGGAGTCCTTGGTGAACTCCAGCCTTGGTGCTCAGAGGGCACGAAGGATTCCACAGTTCAATCCTGATCTACAAACTGAGCTAGCTTTCTCATGGAATAAATCCATACAGCAGGAAGATCTTTTGCTGCATGCTTGAAACAGATTCAGTATAGCATTGTAATGCCTTAAGGAAGCTCATGCATTCAGAAAGCATTTGACATCAAGTCTTGAAATTAGTAACATTAATATAGCAGTTGAACTTTTGCCTTCTGGCAGAAGAATAAAGAATGTGCATTCCAACAGCACATTATAAAGAATGCATTCTATTGGCGACTACATATTTACATAATAATGCAGGAAAGAAATTGAAAGAGTCCATGGAAGTACAAGTATCTGAACTAACAAACTTTGCATACAGGAATTCAACTTTTTCTTGATTGCCATTTTTTGTACAAATCACTGTCATAAATTTTGACATTGCACAAGTTAACCCAGCGTAATGTGCCAGCAGTAAATGCTGCCAGAGCAATACTCACAGTCGGATGCAGCATCGTGCAAAACCTCAAAGAGAACGGACTGGGAAATGGGCAACACATATACTGCAAATGACCTGCTGAAAAGCCTACAAGAGCAGAAGCTGACATAACATCTAACTTTCACATAGGAGTCACTGACACATATAATGTAATCACTCCTTCCTAATCATTTTAGAAATGCATACAGTATAGCATACCATTTGTCACGATAGCTGGATTATGACTTATTACATTAAGCCATAACATGCTCTGTTCAGTTTTGGCTTGGCATATTCAATGCTTTCAGCTATTTTGATTTATTAGAGCTGCCAGATCCAGGTTGCAACTCAGAAAACTCTCTCTCTTAGCTGCCATCCTGAGTTTTAGTATCTACCAGTAGAGCTGATAGATCTAGATTTATTCATCATGGTTTATGGTTTATTATGAACCCAAATAATAGAGATTCATACAATAAGACAATGATAAGTAATCCAGGCCATAATGTGTGAATCCATCTGATTAATATCTTGGCTGGTCCATTATCAGCAATCAACTGCTAAAGCAGAAAAGCTAGAATAATCACTAGATCGGGGTGGGAGCTTTTACAACTTTTACAACATATGGATTGCAACTCCCAGAATTCTAATCCAGCATGACTGGCTCAGGAATTCTGGGAGTTGAAGTCCACAAATCATAAAGGGGTCATAAATGCCCACCTTTGTACTAGAAGATGCATCACTATGACTTCACCCTCTAAAACTTGCATCACTAAGCTTTCACCCTAAGAAGTGTGTAATGCTCTCTTTTTTTGCTTGGAAAAGAAAAACCTTTCTAATTATATCTAATTATATACATTGTGTCCTTGTTTACAGACTAACCTGTGCTCTAGAAAAATAAGTTATTGCAAAACATTATTAAGAGCCCTTTTAAACTGCACAATATATTTCATTTTTTTAAACGGTCATGGTCTTTAGTGCTTTTCTATGTTTCATTGTCTGTTTTAATGTTTTCTATTTGATCTACTTTGATGACAGAGGTAAAATATCTTTAAAATAGTTTACTTCCTAAAAATAGCAAGGAGCAGGCTAACAGCTCCCTCTTTTAATAGGTTGACACGATAGCTCCCGGCAGAGGTCAGAGGTTCCTGGCTACCCTCTGTTATAAAAGAGGAGGGAAATAGCAATAGCAATAGCACTTAGATTTATATACCGCTTCATAGTGCTTTACAGCCCTCTCTAAGTGGTTTACAGA
>JANHGD010001796.1:63614-75850 GCA_027560375.1 Imantodes cenchoa
CCAAATCTGTTATTCTATTCTATTCTATTCTATTCTATTCTATTCTATTCTATTCTATTCTATTCTATTCTATTCTACTACCCACCAGAAAAACAATAATAAAGGCCTATGAATAGCTTTCTCAATTATATATCAGCAATAATGTTTTATGTTCCTTAGCATACATCAGAAATAATGTCTTATTTTCCTTGGTCTTTTCTAAAGTCGTCTTGAATACCAGCCATTTTTTTCCTTACATATAGGGCTCCAATCTGTGTTGGATTATTTTGCTATGATATGAAATTAAGGCTATTGTATGATAGTTTGCACACTTTGTTAACTCTCCTTTTTTATATTGCAATGATTGACCTCTTCCAATATGTTGGCCACTAGTTATTCTCCAGGTTTACTGGTATAGCTCAGTTAGAAACTTTACTATTTTTTCCTGCTGCTGTTTGGCATATTTCAGTGGGTATTCTAGCAGTTCCTGTAGCCTTCCAACTTGGCAATGACTAGAATGCTGATCTAAATTCATCTTCTAGTGTTAGCAGTTCTTGTAAGTCAGTATCTTCTCAGCTCTCTTGGATGTTGACATTGCTACTGTACAATGTTTCAGTATACCACTTCTATGTTTCTTTGATCTCCTTTAAATCAGCTACTTCTCAGTTACTTTGTGTCCACTGACATCCTTTAGCATATCAATTCAAAGTTGGAACCTCCTTTTGAGTTCAGTTATTTTTTTAAAGATTTTCCTTTTTTTTCATGGTTATTTCCATCTTCAATGTCTTTACAGATGTTTTTGTAATTCTTGTCTTTTATAAGATGCTTTCTGAGTTTTTAATCTTTCCTAGCTTTGACTTCTCTTTTTTTGGCAATTTCCCTGGTTCATTCACAAGTTTGCTTTCTTCTATTTCTTCATCTTTGGCACTCTTTTTTCACGCTGATCTTTAATGATTCCTGCTGTTCACCTTGGAAATGATGGCAATCGCATCACTGAAACTGATTGGCTTTCTTCTTCTTCAACGTAACTTGAAACTTGCGCATCAGAATTCATGATCTATTCCAGAACGGCAATTTCTTTGATGCTGTAATTGAATTCCCCTACCTCCTTTTACAATAATAGTCAAATGGGGGGGTATGTTTTCTATTGGGTGATGTCCATGTACAGAGATGTCATTTTAGTGCTTTGAATACAGTTTGCTAATGAAGATATTGGATTGGCAGAAATTGATTACAGGTAGTCCTCAAGTTATGACCACAACTGAGCCAAAATTTATGTTGCTAAGTGAAACATTTGTTAAATGAGTTTGCGCCATTTTACGACTTTTCTTGTTAAGTGAATCATTGCATTTGTTAAGTTAGTAACACGGTTGTTAAGTTAATCTGTTTCCCCATTGACTTTGCTTGTCAGAAGGTTGCAAAAGCTGACACCTCAGGACATTGCTACCATAATAAATATGAGCCAGTTGCCAAGCATCTGAATTTTGATCATGTGACCAAACTATGTTCATGTGATCAAGTGTGAAAAACAGTCATGTCACTTTTTTCAATGCCATTGTAACAGTCACTAAATAAACTGTTGTAAATTGAGGATTACGTATAATCAGTCTCCTGTTTCCTAAGCCATAAATCCGACCACATTTTCCTCTTTCATGTTTTCAACTTTGGTATTCCAGTCTCCAATCACAAATAGCACTCACTCACTCTATCTATTTAAAGATTTATATAGCTGCCCATTTTAAAGAACTCTGGGTGAATTACAACAAACTTGCTTGCACATTCTGTTGATTTCAAATAGAACTTGATCATAAAACTTTATCAACTTCCCCTTCTTCTGCATCAGTAACTAAGCAAAGCATAAAGTCAGATTATCATCATATTTAAACGATTATCCAATCAATATTATTCAGTCATTGACTATACTCTAATATAGATAGATAGATAGATAGATAGATAGATAGATAGATAGATAGATAGAATGAATGAATGAATGAATGAATGAATGAATAGAATAACAGAGTCGGAAGGGATCTTTGGAGGTCTTCTAGTCCAACCCTTGCTTAGGGGGAAACCCTACACCACTTCAGATAAATGGTTAGCCAACATCTTACTTTACCAGTCTTGCTATACCTTTCATAACTATAAAAGTAGAGCCATTCCTTCTTTTGTTTTTCATCTCCTGAGTAACAACTGTTATCTTATGTCTGAAAATGTCCAATCCCAGTCCATCTCATTTTGTCTAAGATGTCAATTTGTAGCTGTTTTATTTCATATTTCACTGTGTTAAGCTTTCACATCTTCACGCTCCTACTGCAATTCTGTTCAAGGTTCAGACTTTTCCCCCTATATGATAACATTAGCAACCAGACGAAGACTTTAATCTAGCAATGTCATACACTTGATTAGAAGGATTCTCACTTTCTCTCAGTACTACGTTGAGTGCCATCCAACCCGACAGGTCCATTATTCAGCACAATATTGTCAATCATTTTATATTTTCAATCCATAGTTTTCCTGGTAAAAATACAGAAGTGATTTACCACTGCCTTCTCCTACACAGTATGAATTAATGCTTTGCCATTGTCACTAAAGAATATCTGTCTCCAGCATCTTCCTACATTGCAGTTTATTATAGGTGCCTTACATTTCATCAGAGCCTACAATTGATGTGAAACTAGATTTGAAACCACTTAACGTATGAAAAATAGTCTTTATTATCTCAGGAGGCTCTTCTTGCTTGAAAAAAAAATAGTTTAAACCAGGGGCCCTCCAAATTTGGCAACTTTAAGACTTGTGGACTTTAACTCCCAGAATTCCTCATGGCTCAACGCTTCATGACTGGTTGAAGAATTCTGGGAGTTGTAGCTCACAAATCTTTAAAGTTATCAAGTTTGGAAACCCCTGGTTTAAACTATGAATAAAACTATCAGAATAAATTATTTCTCCTTGAAGTCTTTCAAACATTAAAACTCCTATCATCCTAAGCCACCAAAGTTCAGTTCACTCTTTGGCTATGCCAAAACCAAACCAAAAACCATAGGAAAGTATGAAAACAAGTGCCAGAGCTGAATATATAAAATATATTATTAGCAGTTCCAACTAAAATTCAGAACTTCAAGTTTTTGCTTTTACTAGAATTCAGCCTCTTAACAAACCTACATCCAGATAAATGTTTGTAGCTATTGTTTTCTACTACCTGAGGGGCCACAGTGGCTCACGTGATAAGATACTGAGCCTGCACTCCGTCCGCTGAGGTTGGCAGTTTGGTGGCTTGATTCCCGTGAGTGAATAAACCACATAGGGACAGGAAAGGAGCCTCCCACGATTACCTACTGAGATTCAGGTGTCCCATGGTAAAAGATAACATTGCCCCAAAAAATTGCTTTCACAGAGACCGGCAGCCACCTGGGTGATCCTGGGCTAACACATGCCATACACTAACTATTTAAAAAATCCACCTCCTGAACCACCATTTTATTCCACTGCTTGCTTCATAAAATATAAAAGGGTTGGCTCAGAACTTGCTCAATCACAGTCCATTCTTACCTATCTTGGCACTGATGAATGAAAAGTTAAAGTTGAAATTCCAGAAATGTTTGTGTACCTGAATCATCATTTCAGAATAATGAAGGGCAAATGGTTCAAGGAAAAAAGTTTTAATATTTTCCCCCTTTTAAAAAAAGTTTCACTTTTGATCCTTGTGAGCATACACCAACCTTTCACAATTTAAATATTTTCTGATGTTTTGACTTAAGCTTATAAAATGGCAAGGACTGAAACACTAAGTAGACATTAATTCTCCAACTTTCTTCAGACAGAATATGTATAAAATTGTCACAAGATGAGAAGACTAATCTATCACAAACTTTGTTTTGCACATGAAGGGTCATTACCTATGGGAAATATCCATTAGATTGATGGAGGATAAATTATGGAGAATTACAGACAGATCTAGATTAAATTATGGTCAAAGCTATTTCCAACAGTGGGCACAATGTAGAGTACTGCAGGACTGCATCGTTCCTTCTCCAAGGAAATCACTGTATGTATCCCTTCTCTACTTTTCCATATTTTCACAAAACAAAAAGTGGAAAAACAAAAGCTTTCAGAGAATAGCATCCAAGAATAAGAAAGGGCAACACAGCAGCCAGAAAAGTTATCTCGGTAATGAACCAGTTTCCCCACCCCAGTTCTACATTATACACATAATGAAAAGCTTAAGTGACATAACCTTTTTTTTTCAGTGTCTGATAGTTGATACAGAATTCTAGCTAACCAGCAGCCACAAAATAAAAGGGCTGATCCTGAGATACTGATATTGATCAAGCAATCCAAATAGGGAAAGATAAAATATGGCAAGCAAAATGCTGTGAAGGCAACAGATTTGCATTGCAGGTTCTCATGAGGATGTTTGCTAAATCCTGTTAGATTTTACAGTACAGAGTTTAGCTTTTCCTTTGGTTAAGAGCAGAGAGAATGTAATGAATTGCAGCTGCCACAAGTAGTGCCCTGACTGTAGAAATTATTTTTAGCCATAGACGCAGGAAAGGTCAAAAGAAACAGGCCTAGAAAAATGAAGAATGACAGGAGAAATTCAGTTATGTGTTCTTGGAAAGTGCAAACACTGGTCTCTTTTTCCTTCTTTTTTAAAAGTAGCCTTAAAAGATGGGTGAGGTATCTTTTATTTTAAAGTGCAACATTTTGTGAAGAAGGTGGGAAGGAATTTCTTCATGAGCTATTTTATTATATTAAGGGCTGAGCAAGCCAAATGACAGATCCCATGTCCTCCAAAAAATTCCTCTAGATATTTGTTGTTGTTGTTGTTCCTTATCATTGCAGCAAAAATGTACACCCTGCTCCTGTAGAGTCTATATGACAATGTAGAACAGGGTCAGCATAACTCTCAATCAAGAAGTTATTTTCTCACTAAGCAACACCAATGCTGTTCCTAACTTTATTTTAAGTTTTTATTAGAAAATGCCCCATGCTGCAACACATTCTTTATTCTGCCCTATTATATTCTTTGAACAGATACAGAAGGCAATGGTAATTAGCATTATAGCACATAGAGTTATGTGATCAGCTTGCATGTCAAATTGCAGTCTACTTTGAAATAGGGAGACTATCTTTTTTCCTGACTTCCTGCATCATAAATACCTGCATTTCTGACATCTAGTCTGTAGAGATTACACAACTGCATGAATCATATTGCTACTTCGTATGAGGAAAAAGAACCCTTTGCCAATGATATGGTTGCATTTTACTGAGTTTAATTACGCTTGACTCTCTCATCCAACATTCAACCATATGGATCAATTTGCATTTTTCTGTAGCTGACCAAACAAGGAAATGTAGGTTATGCATTTTCTGTTTCCATATTAAAACTTGTTGTTCATGCTAGTGTAATCACTGTGAAAGTCATCTACCATACTGATACTTATTAACAAACCCTGAATGAAACATTGTAAGTATAGTGCCAAGTTGCAAAGAAAATGAAGATATGGAAGGGATATAAATCATTAAAATATTACTTATCAAATAAATAATGGGCAGATTTCTGCCACTTATTTAGCAAATAATTAAAGCATATATTCTTAAAATACATACGCTCTCAAAACTAATAGCTATGATTTGAATGTAGTTTTGGGCAAATTACTAGCCGTATCTGTATTTTTAAGATTCTGTTAAAAAAAGTACTGAATCAGAATCTTTTACCCTTATCTATAAACAAACATAAAAGGAATACCTGTTTGACTGAATAAGGCAAGGCTTTGGAAAGATAGCATGCATATGTTGAATACTGTTATAAGTTTTGCTAAAAGGGCTACTACTTCAGTCTGGTCTCCCTCCCATAGATGGCACTCCTCCTAGGCAGATGCATACTGCAACAGAAAACACTGGGCTGCAGCCCCCCTTATTTTGATGTTCTAAAGTAGTTTATGGGATCCATAGGAATTTTTGGAAATTAGGGCATATCTAACGCCAGCTCTGATTTTTCCTGATGTTTCTCCCATTCAAAAATCAACCAAGTTTTCCCCGTATTAATTTTAGAGCCCATGGAAGGTCCCTGTGGACCTACCAACCAGCCATAAATGTTATCAATCAATTATTACCACTGCAACACTGGTAGCCTTCCGAAAACCTAGACATAATTCATTATCAAGGGATTTCAGATGTGATCCTTTTTTACTATATATTAAACTGGTATTTATTGAAAAAATCAAAATGAGGTTGGATTACAGTATTCTAATCAATGAAATTATGTTTAAGCATCTGGTTCAGTTTAGCTTTCTTGGGTGGGGGAGAGGGAAGATAAAATCAGAATAAAATAGATAGATAGATAGATAGATAGATAGATAGATAGATAGATAGATATAGATACTATTTGCAAATCTGGTTGCTCTCTGCCTCCAGACACCCTTGAAGACATGCCATTCATTCTATGCCTTCCACTGTAATGAAAATGGGTTGGAAACCCAGTCAAAAAGACAAATAACTTTCCTAGACAAAACCTCGGGAATTCACTTTCATCATCACTCAGCTTTCTTCCTCCCGGGTTAAGGGCAGGCAAGGACAGGAAGGGCACTTGGAGGGCACTTGAGGCGCTGAAGAGAAAGGGAGCTGCCCAGAGGAAAGGAAAGATAAGAGGCTGAAAAGTAGCCAGCAAGGCCTTCTAAGAAAGGGATCCCTCGGAATCGAGTCCTTGCGAAGGAGCTGCTGCCTGTGGGCAACGACATGGCTGCCCGACCTTGCTCTCCTCCTCCTCCTCCTTTCAGTGCCGTCCGCCGCTTATTTTTTTTCCAACGAGCTCAGTTCGCATTCCGCCCGAGGCCTCTAGAGCGGCCGAGAGAGAAGGCGGGCACATGGGAGTCAAATGACGAGCGCCGAAGCAAAGGAAACGCTTCGGGAAGGTCACCCAGAAACTCGGTGCGCGCAATAAGAGCGCAGAAAAGCGACCCCAAACCATCACTCCCTCCACGACTCTCTCACTCTGTCTCTCTCTCCCTCCCTCTCTCCCCTCTTTTCCAGAGCTGGTACACGCATGGCCAAGAAACGCATCCTCCGCCGCTGCTTAAAATAGGAGCCAAATGGCAGGCAAAAAGACACTTCTGGGAAGGGGAGACCGACCGGCAGCCGAGCCGCCGTTTGGGGCCTGAGAGGCAGGGGTGGGGGAAAGCAGAAACGACGGGTGATTAAAAGAGAGGCTGGCGGGGACGGAATTGCAAAACTTCCCGAAGCAGCATTGCCCGAACTTAGCCGTATAACGGGGATAGGAACAGATGCCCGTTTCCCTCTCCAAAGCGCCAAGAAACCCACGTGAGAAGCGGGGCTTCGGGGCGCGCCCTCGGCCAGCGTGCGCGGCCTTGAAACGCTGTAGGTAGGGCAATCACGGATCGCCGCTCGAAGGCGAGGAACTTATCCCTGGCCATTCCGAATGACGATCTCCGGAGGCCCGTGGTGACTCGGAGCCTTTCTCTCCCCTCCTCTTTCCGCAGGCATCTTGTTTGCCGCTGCGGGCGTCGAATGGCGGCAGAAGCCAAGCCCCGCCAGCTCGTCCCCCGCCCCAAAGCGATTCCCTCCAGGCTCCCTCCGTTCCGTTTCTTCCTCCCGATTCCCGCGGCTGCTGCTCCACCAAGACGCCGAATATACAAAAGCCTTCGGTCCCCTTGCCTGCCTTACCGCGTGCTCGCCGGCTTTTTCGTGACTGCAGCAAGGCTTGGGAGGCGAGACAAGTGGCGAGACAGAAGCGGCGACGGAGGAGGAATGGAACGGGGCGGGCCTCCCCTGCGCTGAGCCCAGCATAGCTGAAACGAGGAAACCCGGCACGCACCGTAGAGCGCCTCTGGCAAGCAAACAGATGGAACCACCCGGCTCTCAGAAGGACGTGCCTGCCCCGGCGTCGCACACGATCGCCTGCCCCTCAAGGCTCCCGATAGGCTGAGGGCTGGAGAAGCAGCGAAAGGCGAGGCAGGACTTTCCGTGCCAAGGCGGCGACTCCGCCAATCCAAGGGCGTCGTCTCTTGCGTCTTTTACGCATCCGGGAGTGCGCCAAGATGCCAGATGTCCGGAGGGCGGCGGACTGATGGCTGCAACGTGCGGGATCCACTGTTGCCTTCGGTGCTATAAATACAGAGGTGGGGAAAAGAAAGGGGGAAAAGCGCCTTGTTGTTAGCCCTCACCCAAAACCGTGCAGGTCAACAGCTTGGGGAGATGAACCGAATTAGGATGATCCTCTTCTGGATTTATTGGTTTAGCTTCATGAAGAAGTGAGGAAAGTCCATGAAGCACATTGAACGGGAAAGAGATGGGAGGTAGCAATGAGATGCTATTGGTTCATGCCCTAAGCCAGAATAAGCCATAAACCATGGTTTATTGAAGAAGACACAATTGGCTAGATTCAAGCAGCATAGATTTCAAATCACAAGATACGGATTCACTTACTAAGCCTTACTGATCCAATTCTCACATGATGTGATGGACAAGTCCAAGTGCTCTTCATCGTTTGCTTTAACCATGGCTTATATTCTCACATAAAGCTAAGCCATATGTGCGACAGCTTCCTGCTCAAAAGGAACTTTTGATGTCATGCAAAGGAATTTGAGTTGCATTCTTTGACTCTTGAATTCCTAAAAGTAACATTACTTTCATATGACTCTACATATGCATGTACAAATTTTACAGACTTTATTTCTCAATAAGATATCGCTATAGGTCCGTTTGTATTCTTTCAAGAACTTCAGTTCAATGTGCATCGCTAATCTGCCTGCATTCCACTTCCAAATGCCTTTAATTGCAAATGACAGTGTTGCAGGGAAAATGTAAAATATCCTTATTGAGCTATGATTGACTGATTGTGTGGACTATTTGTGTGACTGTTGACTATTTGTGGATTCTTAGTGATAATATTGATACATTTTCTCCATGGTGATTTCCAACAGTGTAACTAAACTTGCCTCTGTAACTAAATCTATCCACTATGTTGCTGGTCATCCTCTTTCCTTCTATCTTTCCCAACCTTAAGATCCTTTTCTAGGGAGCTTAGTCTTTGCATAATTTGTCCAAAGTAGGATAATTTGAGCCTAGTCATTAATGTCTCAAGTAAGAACTCTGGGTTGATTTGTTTGATGATCCATTGGTTTGTTTTCCTGGCTGCATTGAGCATTATGTGAGAACAATGTGGAATATATACATATTTTTCAAGGCATACTTTTGTAAATATAGATATTGATAAAACTTTAAAACAGGTACTCATTTCCATAGACCAAATTCTTATTTATATGTCAATTTCTGTGGCTATTCTAGAACTCTTATTTTCTGCCTTCTCTTTCTTCTCTTTTACTTCAATTTGGGTTTTTTAAGAAATATTTCTTATGGTGAAACTCTGGAGTAATACTTTGCTGAAATTTAGAAATACGTTGCAACTCTTCTTCAGGTTACAATTATCAAGATCACGATGTGGGTATTTGAAGTCATAAAAACATTAAGTCATATATAATACTGGTATAAAGCAAAAATATTACCTCATTTGGATAATGAAATGTCTGCAAGGAAACAGCCAAGCTTAGATAGCACCAAGGACCCCTCTATTCAACCCTGAGCTACAAATATTCTCATTTATTTATTTATTTGTCACATTTACATATAGAATAGAATAGAATAGAATAGAATAGAATAGAATTCTTTATTGGCCAAGTGTGATTGGACACACAAGGAATTTGTCTTGGTGCATATGCTCTCAGTGTACATAAAAAAAAAGATACATTTCTCATATGACTGCCATCTCACAGAAAGTGACTCTGGGCAGCATACAATGATACCTGTTTTTAAAAGATATTCAAAATTGATTACAACTAATAAAAGTAAAGTAGTTTTTTTAACTAAACTAAGTAAAGATAAAAACCAAAACCATAAGCAAGAGAATATTACATATAATAAAGCCAACACATGGGCTCCCAGTTATGAAGGCATTTCTGAAGGCTTATTGAAAAAAAATACATTTTATGCTTTCTGGAAAGCCATGAGAATTGGGGCCAACTTCACCACAGGAGGAATAATGTTCCAGAGGGCTGGTGCCACAGCAGAAAAGGCCACCCACCTAGGTTCCATCAGATGGAATTTCATTGTAAATGGAACCCGCAGAAGAGGGGTGAAATCCAGCAGGTTCTGACAGGTTCTGGAGAACCAGTAGCAGAAATTTTGAGTAGTCCAGAGAACCAGCAAATACCACCTCTGGCTGGCCCCAGAGTGGGCTGGAAATTGAGATTTTGCAATAACCTTCCCCCAGGAGTGGGGTGGGAATGGAGATTTTGCAGTATCCTTCCCCTGCCACGCCCACCAATCCACACCATGCCCACCAACCCACATCCACAGAACCAGTAGTAAAAAAAAATGGATTTTACAGCTGCCTCAGAATCAGGGGTGAAATCCAGCAGGTTCCGACAGGTTCTGGAGAACCGGTAGCGGAAACTTTGAGTAGTTCGGAGAACTGGTAGCGGAAATTTTGAGTAATTCAGAGAACAGGCAAATACTACCTCTGGCTGGCCCCAGCGTGGGGTGGGAATGGAGATTTTGCAATATCCTTCCCCCGGGAGTGGGATGAGAATGTAGATTTTGCAATATCCTTCCCCTGCCACGCCCACCAAGCCACGCCCACAGAACCGGTAGGGAAAATTTTTAGATTTCATCCCTGCCTATACCATTCTCACAAACAATAATTATGTGAAGCATTCAACATTTTAAATGGGATTAATGATTGGTATGAGAAGGATTCATCAATGTTGACTTTCTAAATACACTTCTACATACTGTATTACAACGTGATTGAGGAATATTAATATTATTGTTTTGTTGACAGTGGGGTTATTGCACTAACACAGTAGTATATGCATATACCCGACCTGACCGTGCAGAATATTGTGTTGTCTTCTGGGATATAAAAAACAATGAAAAGTATTTGAAATTTGTCAAGAGTTTAATCTCCATAACAACCTGCGGAGACTTCTGCATTCTGGCCACTAAAGCTGATGAAAATCAACTACAGGTATTATTGCTTATTTTATAACCTTATCTGTTAGTCCAACTGTTATTCTTTCTTGATCTATAATTGAATTCTTAACATGAAATTCTATATTGTTCCTAGTACTGCAGAACATATGAAAGGATATTATAGCTTACATAGTCTAATCCTCTGCTTAGTATAGAAATCCCCTAAACCTTCTCCTGATAGGTGCCCATCCTGCCCCAATTTCTCCAGCAAAGAGTGTACCGCTCTTCTAGGCAAATTGTTCTGTGGCATAACAGGACTTATCATAGAATTCCTCCTAGTGTTCAGCGTGTACTACCTTTGATTTCAACAGAGTACAAGTCCATTCCTTCTGTACGTGACAGCATTTTAGAAATTTGTAAATTTTTACCACATACAGCAGCATCTACTTCAGAAATCCAAATAATTCAGGCATGAATGTTCTGCTATACTTAGCTGTAACTGCTACTACTTTATCTTTTGGGGAGAAAAACATTATTTCTCATATCTCTTACGCAATGCTTACAAAGGAGGAGGATGAAACAGAATCCGCTGGTGGAATGGTAAAACAATTCTTTTTAAATGTTGCCTTAATTGATAGGGTGGTTGTTATATGATAATACGTCTATCGAAATAGCATTTTCTTACAATGCAATTAGTATAAATCACACCTCAGTTCATTATAATTTCTGGAATTGTCTTTTCTTGATTCACAGATGTTGCTAGATGAGAAAAATGACTATCTACCCATATAGGGTGAAATGGGTCAAAATGATGCTTAATCCTCATGTATATACACAACTGTCTTTAGTTCTCTGTTTATTTTATGTTTGTTTTATTTTAATTCTTCAGAACAGATATTCTACGCTGTTTCATGATAGATATTCTAAATAATGAAATATAATAAAACAAACAAGAAGCAAAGTACGAAGTACTATAAAAATCAGAAAGACATGATTTTTAGAGCATGAATTGTACTCCCACCTTAGCTGTGAAAGCCAGCTGGGTGACCTTGGGCCAGTAACTAACTCTCAGCCCAAGCCACTTCACAGGGTTGTTGCTGTGGGGCAGGGGTCGGCAACCTTAAACACTCAGCCATTTGGACCCATTTCCCACAGGAAAAACAAAAAACACCAGGAGCCACAAAACTCTTCCTATGCCTGACTATTTCCTGAGCAGCCACAAAACTAGCATATATAGTTGAATTAAAGATTCTGTTTTCTTCTGAAACTTT
>JANHGD010001796.1:75950-87021 GCA_027560375.1 Imantodes cenchoa
GTCTGTTTATTTCAGTGACTTCAGCTCCAGCAGCAAAACTGGAGAAACTGGGGCTGACAACTCCCTATTTATAGGGAACTGCCAGGGTTCTTAGCCAATGGGAACAGTCCAAATCTCCCACTCTCTGGCTGCTTGAATTCAGCCAATCAGGTGGCAGCTGGTGTGGTTGTGAGGACTTAACGCAATGTCTCTTTTCTATTCTTCATTTAAATTTTTTTTGTAGGCCAGTTTGGTCTCTTCAAGACTTAGTTACCCAACCTGATGTACTAACCTCAGTGCATCTTTTTCATTGTCTTTCAGACACTCTTCCAATGCCCTTTTTAAATTCTTCAACTATCTGGTGTACTTGCAACATTCCACACTCGCCTATGCTTGGTAAGTAGAAGGGCATAAATCATTGTTTATTATTTTTTCTGGTCTTCCTATTCAGAGCTTTTAGTTCTGCTTGAGTGCAGTCTACTGTTGTATGTTTATATGGCCCAGCTCTGTATCTAATGACTGGAATTGTCCAGGTATTAATTGCCTTGGTCTATTTCTTCTACTGAGGTTGGACTTTAAAACCTTCACTCTCGTGATGTAATCAGTTCTAACATTATTCTTGATTTCATTGTGCTTGATGTTTTTAGCTTGAAAGATTCCCATGTATTTGTAGTGATGTTCATCCATGCTCTTCATGGTATTTCCACAGGGCAATTTGATTCCTTATTAGAGCCATGGTGGCACAGTGGTTAGATTGCAATAATTTTAATAATTCTGCCCACTGCCAGGAGTTCGATCCTTAGCGGCTCAAGGTTGACTCAGTCTTCTATCCTTCCTAGATGGGTAAAATGAGGATCCAGATTGCTGAGGGCAATAGGCTGACTCTGTAAACTGTAAGCTTAGAGATGTAAAGCACTGTAAAGTGGTATACATATATATCTGTTACTATGTGGTCCCACCTAGCAATTATTTGTTTGTTTATTTAAAAAAAACCAAAACTCAACTGCTGGAATTCTACATCTGTCCCCAGTATTATTATTAGAGAACCATCTGGCCTTTTTATGGGACTCAACAGCTGGGAGAAATGCAGTTGAATTACAGTGTTTGACTTCAGCCAGGAAAATCCATCCTTGATATATTCTCAAATCATAGAACCTGGAAAATAAATATTCCCTTTGCACAGACTCTCAGGTGGAATTGTTTCAACTGTAAGAAATAAATATTTGCTAATTTGATTCACAAAATAAATGGTATGATTAATGGAAGATCTTGGAATCCTGTTGCTCCATTGCAACTCTTCTCTAAGCAAAGTTCAGCGGGAAATGTATAACTTGCTAATCAGGTTAGGGAGGTCAGCCCTCTACCTTTCCTATTACCTCATTGGTGCATTAAGGAACTGCAAAGTTCTAACTCCAGGGGATTTATTCCCTCCCCTGGTGAACTAGTTATCTGACTGCTGGGCTAGAGTGTGAAACTAATCTAAGAAACTCTACTTTCAGAACCATTATGGACCCAAGGGAAATGAGCACTGGAGGCATGAGGCAAAGAAGCTCTCAGGAGCAGACCAGGGGAGAAGAGGAAACACAATTACTCAATGGTAAGGAGGCATTTAAGGATGATATACTTTGTTACACAAATAGGGGATATTCTTGCCCTGTATAAATTATCTGGGAATTTTTAATTAGATGACAGGTGACCAACCTGTGGTCTGTGGACCGCTGGTGGTCAGCAAGAAAAATTTGGTGGTCTGTGGAGAATTCTTGACCCCTGGGCCAGATATGGCCGAGTGCAATTAATCCAGTCCAGGAAGAAGAAAGGGAAGGGAAGGGACTACAGCTACAGCTCTGGAGTATGGGACTGACTTTCCCAACAACATCAGCAAACCACCATCAAATAAGCTTCAATTATTTTGTAAAAATTACAGTACCTTTAATAATTTTGTTACAATTAAACAACCTTTAAAGATTTTTATGATTAAATAAGCATTTATGATTTTGTTATAATTAAATAAGCATTTATAATTTTGTTACGTTAAATGGGTGCATTTCATATTAATAAAATGGAAGTTCTCTGATCATTATTTTACAAATGTATTTATCTTTTTTTTAAAAAAAGCATATTAGTGGCCTGCGGGACTTACAATTATGAATTAGGGCCCGTGGGATTTAAAATTATGAATTTGGTGGTCTGTGGGATTTAAAATTATGACCTTGGTGGTCGCTGAGGGACAAAAGGTTGGGGACCCCTGAATTAGATCTTGGAATAAGGTAGTACTATGGAGGGATTAGCATTTTGGGAGCCACACCAAAAAGCCTTATATTACATATATATACCCTGTTTCCCCCAAAATAAGACATCCCCTGATAATAAGCCCAATCGGGTTTTGGGTGCATGGCAATAAGGCTAAGCGCTTTATTTCAGGGTTCAAAAAATATAAGACAGGGTCTTCTTTTCGGGGAAACACGGGTATGTAATTACTTATCTTTCTATAAATGTGTGTGTGTGTACACACACACTTATAGAGAGATAAGTAATGCCCCCCAAATGCTTTGGAGTTCAATGCCAAGAATCTCTTGCCATTCTGAACCCCTGCTAAAAAACTGCAGAACTTGTAGTAAAAGAAATAGTGTATGTTGAATGTATTCTCCTTAATACAGATATTCCTAAAGTAAGTGTAGAGATGGAAGGGATTTTGGAACAGAAGATGATCAAATATACATTAAAGAAAGAGGGAAATAGAAGAAAGTTGTTATCAATGTGGTTCTATGGAAAGGATGGCAGATACAACCTTTAATCATTTCCAGATGTGATGGAATATGGTAAGGAGCTGGATTCCCAGCAGGGAAGGGGTTCATTCACAAAGGGGTAAGGAGACAGTTCAGGCCAGACATTATGTGTGAGAGAAAGAGGCTGAAAGACAGCCCTTCCCTAATAGTGTATTGTAGATGCAAATAGTAGAGTCCAGGGTTTGGCATGATTATGTCTAGAGGTCTGAAATAATAAAGAATTTAGCTGGGAGGAATCACTGCATGTCATTCTTGGTTTTGGGCCTGACAGCAACTATGAAGTGGGGCAGAGAGGAAAACATCTGATAATGATTGATTCACATATCAGTAAGAAATAATATGGAAAATTAAGACAAAAACAGATCAAGAGTTATGCACGAAGAGCAGATGCGCCTTTAATACTTGGCCGGAAATGCTAAAGTTCATCTTTCAAAGACAAAACAATGCAAGCATTTAGTTGAAGGGAACAACGAACATCTTAGTTAACTATTTACAAAGAAAATATGTGGAAATTTTCATCACAAGAGCATAACACTGTTGTTAAGTGAATCTTTCTTCCCCATTGACTTTGCTTGTCAGACGGTCGCAAAAGGGGATCTGATGACCTTGGTACACTGCAACTGTTAAATACATGTCCAAATTCTAATCCCCTGCCCATGGGGATGCTGCAATGGTTATAAGTGTGAAAAATGGTCATAGGTCACTTTTTTCAGGGCTGTTGTAACTTTGGATGGTCACTACTGTTGTAAGTCAAAGATTACCTGTATTCCTTACTCCTCCTATTTTCCCAACAACAGGTGACTGAAGTGAATTGAACTGAGAGTGATTGGCCCAAGTTCACCTAGGTGGCTTTCATTCCTAACGTGAGACTAGAATTCACATACTCCTAGTCTTCTACAGAGACTAGACTCCTACTCTCCTACAGATAGTAGCTTGTGGCACTACAGCGAGAAACTGTGATTGGGTAGAAATTGTCATAAATGTTTGCATCCATAATCATTTTTAAAGCTGATAGAACAGGGGTTTCAAACTCAATTTCATTGAGGGCTGCATAGGGTTGTGTTTGACCTTGGAGGTCTGGGGGTGGGCATGGCCAGCTTGACATCCATTTTTGCCTGCAACTGACTCCTGCGGCCCTGTGCCACAAAAATGAAGCTCAGGGGGGTGCGTGCATCCCCCTCCCCCAAGCTCCGTTTTTGCTGACAGAGGCACTGCGGGCTGGTCCTTTGCTGTTTCCGGGGCGGCTCTGGCGGGGGGGGCAGATCTAAGCACCTTGCAGGCCGGATCTGGCCCAAGGGCCTTGAGTTTGACACCCCTGTGATAGAACAACACACCATGAATAGTTAAGCACTCCCTGGATCTGGTGTAGCATACTTCTAGATGAGCCACTCCCTGGCCTTTGCATGGATAATGAGGAGTGGGTTTTTTAAAATCATATTCAAATAGTTAATTCTAATCTGGCTGAGATAAGAAATTTTAAAAGTACATCTACTGTAAAATAACCATTAATAATATCTTGAAAATAATCAGAACGTCTAAAGTAGCAATGCAGCTAAGGAGTCCCAGATTTAAGCTGCTTTTATGAACAACCTTCTTTTTGGCAAAGAGTCCTAGAATCTCTATGAACCACACTGTTTTTGTAACATTAATTTCATGCAGTTGTTCTTAAATGCTTTAAAAACAAAGTAGATCACACAAAGAAAAAGTTATTTCTTCCAAAGCCTTTGGCTTCTGAAATCATATGTTTTCTATATACAAATATATGAAAAGAAACACCACAAGGAGTTATGTGTCACATAATAGTACTCTGAATTTCCTCCCTATTCTTCATAAGTGCAGGTCGCTCTTACATGATGGGAAGAGTTTAACAAAATCAGAAGATCAAATGTTTCCTACTGCTGAAATAATTATATTTATAAAGTAATGAATGTAAGGTGATCCTAAGTGTATTTATAGAGAATGAAGGCTCACTCAATTAAGTTAGACTTGTTTTATACAGAATTAAAGTCTTGGTATATGAAGACTGGACGAAGGAAATGAAGTTCATAGCAGTAGCTGGAATTCCTAGCCTTTTGCAATGCCTGAGAAACATATGGGCATCAGATAGCATACAATTGAGAGCCTAGATAATGGTTCTCTAAGCCAGTGATCCTCAACCTTTGGTCACCACGGATTGGTTCTGTGGAGAGAGGTTTTTCTGTTGATCAGAGGGGATATGGTTTTGTGTGCTGCCTGCATCCCATGGATGGGGCTTCATTTGTTTGTGTTGCCTGGTTTCTGGCATGCCGTGGATTGGTGCCAGTCTACAGACCAGGGGTTGGGTACCCCTACTCTAAGCAAAGTCTTATGATCCTGTAGTTTCATAAATGGGCTGCTACTGAGCTGGCCATCTCTCCAATTTACCCTATAGAGGCCTAAGGTCAGGATGCAAATGCATAAGGACAGGATTTGCAGCATAATGTCATATATGGTTAACTTATAACCATAATTAAGTGTAGCATTACAATCATAAGTCATGCCAGTCATTATGCAGGTCATCATGTGACAGTGCCCAATTTTATGTCCTCTTTGGTCAGAAACAAAAGTTTCCGGCAAAAAATTTAAACTGGTAGTATAACTGCAGGACACTGCAAATGACTGAAAATTTATGCAGTTGTCAGGCATCCCAAATGCAATACATCACTGGCGATGGGGCAGTTGTCACAACTTCAAATCTGGATCAAATCTGGAGCCTCAGGGGCACAGTGGTTAGACGGCAGTACTGCAGGCTACTTCTGCTGCCTGCCGGCTGCTTGCAATTTGGCAGTTCAAATCTCACCAGCTTAGGGGTGACTCAGTTTTCCATCCTTCCGAGGTGGGTAAAATGAGGACCCAAATTGTTGGGGGCAATATGCTGACTCTGTAAACCGTTGAGGGAGAGCTGTAAATCACTGTAAAGCAGTATACTATAAGTTGAAGTGCTATTGCTATTGCTATCATAAATATCCCTAAGAAGGTCTGTTGTGTCTTTGAACAGACGTAAGTCAAGGCCTAGATATAACATCATTTTGAAACACTCTCAGATTGTAGAGGAAGTCAATGGAAGCAGTGTTTTGAAATCAGACCGACAAACTTGCATGGACGCACACACAGCCTCCTTGCTCTGTCAGTTATATCTTCTCTGTTTTCAGAGCTATCCTTCAGTATTTTATACTTGTATATATGTGCTGAGAATGATTACTGCTTCCCTGATACCGTAGTTCAACAAATGACAGTGAATGAACAAATATAAATGGCCCTGTTAAAACTGGCAAGCATTTAAGAGTTAATAGTGTGCAATGCACACATAGCACCTGTAGAGGGAGACTAAAACCTTCCATGACAAGATGATGTAAGAAAAGAAATCTTGCTTCAAAAGGTACTCTTTTTTTTTTTCAAATGGCAACTGGACTTTCTTGATTTTTCTTGTAGACTTTCCAAGAAGCTTCTTCAGTTCAAACTAACTAGGCTGGAATGGAAGGAACGGAAGTCAACTGCAAAGAGTATAAATGTCTCAAATGGTGTAGGTACTCCTGCTTGAGCGTGTGTGTGTGTGTGTGTGTGTGTTAGACTAGATGACCTACAAAGTCCCTTCCAACTCTAATAAATAAATAAATAAATAATATTTCCATTCTCCTCCAGTTAATTTGAACTGAAGAAGCCCTTAGGATGAGAAGTGAAACATCTTCAGAAAAAAAAATCAGGAAAGTCCAGCTGTCATTGTGATATACTGGATAGATCAGAAGCAGCAGGATTTGGCCATGTCTAGAGTTCCTCTGAAGCTGAAGATGGATTTACATTCTATCTGTGAGTGGTATTGGAGCAGCCGTGTATTCTGAATTCAGTTCTGTAATTAATACCCTGATGTTATCAGTTGGATAATTAAACTGATGTTTGCTGAGTGCTTTGATATTATCTTCCTTAAAATATCTACTTCGTTTTTAGTTGGCAATTTATAATCATGTTAATCAGGGATTCTTACTTCAATGCTTATGTTTAATCTTTCATTTAAAAAGTGGTATAACAGATTTCATAATTTTTTAAGAATCTAACGAAGCAGAAAAAAATACGATCACCATTATATTTTAGATCCCATTTTTACTTATTTGTATCTTGCTAATTTTTTTAAAATTTTCTTACATTTCATTTATCTTTCATGATTTATATTCTTCCTTTTAGATGTTTAATTAAATAAATGGGGGGAATAGAAACCATTGTGTTTGTATGTGTGCATATATACACACACCTATTTTGTACAGTAATAATATTAATAGAACCATTGTGTCCCGACCAAACAGAACACAGTACTCAATTCTGCTGCAATGGTAAGATCACACTTGAATCTTCCATTCTGAGTGGAACTGTAGTATAAAAGGGACGTGGAAAAGCTGGAGTGGATTAGAGGAGAGCTAGCAAGATGAGAAGGGTTTGGAAACCAAACCCCTAAGGAACAGTTAAAGGAGCTGGATGTTTGTGGTTTGCAAAAGAGAAAACTAAGAGGAGATGCACTATGATGCAGGTCTACAGACAGCTAAAAAGCTGTTTTGTAGAGGGGCTGCAGGCATGTTCTCTATTGAAACAAGGAACAGCAGGCTGAAATTAAAAGAACTTCAGCAAAGGAAAAAAATATATGGAGGAAAAAGTCATAGGGATACAGTGGCCAAGAAGGAGCAAAACAGTGATTGAAGAAAGGAGAAATTGAGGATGAGTGTCCTAAAGGGAAAGTATAGAGGGATGTATCAAGGAAAAAGAGTGTCATCTCTATATGCTAGGAAAGGATATATCAAGAGAGAAGAACATGGAGAAACGATTAAAGATGGAATCCATAGTAAGGGAGTAAGATGGGGAGATAGCTATCTAGATAGATGAGGAAGATAGATAGAAGATAGATGAGGAAGAAATGGAAAGAACATAGCCAGGTTAGTCTCCTCCCAGGTGTTGTGACTCCCAGGTGTTGTGTAGAGAAGGCGGCAAGAAACTCCTACTGTATACTGAGGCCTTATAGTTGTCTCTACCAGAGATGGGATTCAGCAGGTTCTGACCAGTTCTGGAGAACCGGTAGTGAAAATTCTGAGTAGTTCAGAGAACCGATAAATACCACCTCTGACTGCCCCACCCCCATCTATTCTCTGCCTCCAGAGTCCCAGCTGATCGGGAGGTGATATGTTTGTTAACGAGGCATTTAATGAGTGAGGTGATGCTCGGGAGCAGTTCAACTCTTTATTTGGGGGCTTCGGCCCCAGCTAACAAGTGACTCGCTCCTTGCTAACATCTGAGAGAGAGAGCGGCAACCTTCGGCGTGACAGCTCTTTTATAGTCCCCGCTGTCAATGCCTTAACCAATCCCAGGCTGGCAAACTTCCGCTTTTGCAGGAGCTGGTGTAAAGCTAATTAGCAGGCGCATCCTTGGTCAGGTGGTTGCGCCGGATGCGACAGGAGGAAATGGGGATTTTGCAGTAACCTTTCCCTGGAGTGAGGTGGGAATGGAGATTTTACAGTATCCTTCCCCTGCCACACCAACCAAGTCACGCCTACGAAGCCACACCACACCCACCAAGGCACACCCACAGAACCAGTGGTAAAAAAAATTTGAATCCCACGACTGGGCTCTACTGCTGGAAGACAATCAAATATGTGCCTAAACACTAAGAAAAGGCAGTAGAGGGGGGGGGAAACCAGCCAGAGTTGGGAAATGAGAATCTCTGGTCTCTTGCTCATCTCAGAAAGATCTATGAAAAAGAAACTCAAGACCTCAAAATAAAAATTTACTGATTGAAAAAATACCTCCTAAGTGGACTTTATTAAATGGCTCCCAGGAATCTTGATGGACATGTAGAAATGAAATTATATACTGTAACTTCATTTTGAACATAATAGGATTGAATTTGAAAACAAAACTGATGAACAAGTTATTCCTAAAATGTATAAACTGTTACTAAAATTCACAGTGGAAGAAGACCAAGTAAAAGAATTTATGAAAAATGTGGTTATAATATAAATAGATTGATGCTTTTATACACATACAAATAGTATGTGCATCAAAATTTCCATTAAATTCCCTTAAATGAAACTTTTATAAAACAATGTATTTTTGGTATGTGTAACTGGAAAAATTGTTTAAATGTACAAAGGTATTTCAAATTTAAGTTGGAAATATGAACAAGCGGAGGCTTTTTAGCATGCTTGTCACACATATAAAAAGGCCAAAAAAAGTTTGGATTTAAATTCATACATTAATTCGGAAGATGTTAAAAATTATTATACAACTGAAGCCAGAGACGTTTCTTCTGCAACTGATTGACAAACAGTTGGGGGGCGGGAGGTGGAAACTCAAGGATGTTTATTTTTATATATATTAACAGGAGCAAGAATTTTATATGTACAACGATGGAAAATTCTGACATTATCCATAATGAGATAGTGGATGGATTTGGATGGTAAAGATAATAATGCCGACCAGTGGTACCTGGTGGTAAGATGGGCGACCAATAAATTTTACAAATAACTAAGCAAATAAAGTTCATTGACTTGGCCAAGATGGCAAAATTAACAATATTGATTAGAGAAAAAACACTGATTGATTTTAATACTGATTTGAAACCCCTTTTGGACTTTCTGTGTGAAGCAGGAAAAAACTGTAATTATGATAAATGTGTTTGATGATGGAAAAAATAGTAGCTAATAGGAAAACATGTAAATTATGTTGGAGTAAGAGGTAACTTTAAATTTTATAACTGTTGTCAAAGAAAATTGCAAGTAATTTCTCTGAATTTCTTTTTCCTTTCTTTAGTTTTTCTTCTTTTCCTTTTCTTTCCTATCTTAATTGTTTGTGTTGGTTTTATCTTTTTATTTAAAAATCTAGTTATTTAAAGTTATCTTTAAAAAAAAGAAATAAAAATTTTATGTTCCATTCCCAATTAGAACAATATTGGGAACAATATAGAACAACATTGGGAACAATATTGTTCTATATTGGGAACAATATAAGATTCAGAATAATTTCCTGAAATTTATGTCAGTGTCATTATACAATTAGTCTCCCGTATTTTTATGTAAAGTGATTGTTTTAAGCATTTGCCAATATTTTTCCTGAATCTCATGGAACATTGTGTATATTATAGACCCACCACGTAAAAAAAATTGTGGACTCTTTTGGGAGAGAGAGTGGCAAAAGAGAAACATGGTATTTTCTACTATTCAATAAACATTTAAAACAGCCCTTGGAGTTTTTTAGTTCTTTGAATGCAACACTGAAAGCCTCAAGCTCCTTTTTTTTTTAGATAAAAAAAGAGAACAACCATCCTTCCTGAAATTCAACATCCTTTTTATCTTCCAATGGGCATAGTAACTTGGATAAATACTTTTATATTGTTCTACCGGTAATTATATTTACACTGGGATTAGGTTTCATTACTCTGCTCTATATCCCCTTACGTTTATTTGCTGATACCATCTTCTGAAGATCATTTTTTTTCATGCATGCATACATAATAGTGCTACTTTATAAAATTTTATTACTCCTGAAGGCAAAACAGATGTTTTGTTTTTCTTCAAAGCAACTGTGGGAGAGGGTTAATTTGATGGGGGAAGCAATACAGTGCCAGAGGAGTCATATTATTATTTTTTTCCATGTCATTTCTTCAAACTCAATTGTCCCCAGCTGTTGTTAGCCTCACACGGGGATAGAGACCCATAGAAATCTCAGAGGGAAGCCGCAGCTTTGCTTGTGAGATAAAGGAGAACCTACTAAACACTCAGGACCACTTCCCCAGTCAAATTTGAAATCCAGGCAGCAGCTTCCAAAGAAAGAAATGTCAAGACAATCTCTCATGTCCTTCCTACTTCATGTCAAATTCATTTTAGTCCTGTGTCAAGTTTTGAGAAACCATATTTTTCCACCCTGGAAGGAAGAAGTTGCTAAATGTGCCCTTTCATGAGAAGTTTTCTAATTGAACAAGCATACTATAGCTTAAAAATATGAATTACTGCAAGATCATTGTTTGCCAAGAAAAATGTCCTCTCTTTGCCAGTTCTGACCACATGGTGACACTGGGTCAAGTGACATTAAGCTACACGATCCCTGAATTTGTTTTATTTTATTTATTTTATTTACTTAATTTGTTTGAAAAAATATTATTAAAATTATTATTAAAAAATAATAATTTTTGGGGGAGAGAGCACAAAGCAACTCCCAACAGCAGCAATTCATTCATTCATTCATTCATTCATTCATTCATTCATTCATTCATTCATTCATTCATATTTATTTATTTATTTATTTATTTATTT
>JANHGD010001796.1:96200-107216 GCA_027560375.1 Imantodes cenchoa
CTCTCTCTCTCTCTCTCTCTCTCTCTCTCTCTCGGCTCAATGACATTCCATTGACAGGGAATTTTCTGGAAAGATTTGCAAAAAATCCACTGCTGAGGAATGACCTTTTCGAAGGCCTGCTTTTGGAAAAGGTTTTATTTATTATTCCTTTCCCGAGACTTGGCACAGGAATTTAGGGGTGAGGATGAATGTGCGTGGATGTATCTGCCATGGCAAAAGGTGTGTGCATGTGATTTAAAGTCCTAAGGAATGTTCCTTAGGATCTTGGTGCATGCTTGAGACTTATTGGGCTTGAAACATTCCAGAGAGGAGCTCTTATGCCTAGCAGTGAATTAGCAATGCATAGAAATGCTAGCCTGTCTCTTAATGTGCACCAGCTGACAGTGGAGCTTGTGTAGTAGAGATGCGCTTATGAAGACACGGACGGAAGAGAACTATATGGTAACTGGCTTGTGTTTCTATTTCTCATCTGAAGTGGGTTGGCGGTTGACCTAGCTAAGGGTTAATCGTGATGCAGCTTCTAGAACCTTTCTCCTTTCCTTCTTGAAGGAGGCCGGGCCGCTCTGCTATTTCACCGGTACCTTGCAAGAGGCATTGATTTATTCCGGTTTGAATATTTTATTTCAAGCTTTTCAAATTTCTCTTAGAGAGGCTGAGGTTTGAGCTCCTCAGCGATGCCTGTTATCGAGGGAGGATCTTGCAAAGTGTGTTTTGAATCCAAGAAAGGGGTGGGTGGTGTTGGGGAGGTAGGAACTGGGGATTTTGAGTAGCCAATTGATCATCAGTTGATCTCTGAACGGACGGAAGGACATTAGCAAAAAATAAGGAGAGTCCGCAAGGGTCTTCCGAGGCACCTTCAGTTGTTTAAGGAGAGACTTCAGAATTTGAGGTCAAAGTATTTATGACATGGCTCTGTCTAAATATTAGAGAGCCCCGGAGGCGAACTCTGCAGTATTTTTCCACCTGGAAAAGCTCTCTTATGCAGAACTGGGGACATTTTGCTTTTCCTTGCGATAAACGTGGCTTCTCAGCTTCAGGGAGCTGGTTTAAACCTTCTGCATTTCTGGAACATGAAACCAAGCCAGCTGAACCCCAACTATCCGATGACTGACGGAGCTGCTTCCGTGATGGGTGGGGAGAAGAAGGGGATTTTGAGGAAGATGAGGAGGTGTGTTGCCGGTTGGCACCCGCACAGTTTGGGATGGGCAAGGCCCTCCCTCAGGTGGCCCTGAGGTTTCCCATCCCTCTGTTGTGCTGTGCTTTCTGGAAACATGGTCGATGTGGCGGGTCAGCGATCCTTAACTGCAGTGATGAAGGTATGGTTTTTTTCTTTATCCTCGCTGCTTCCTCCGAAGTGATGCTGTGGTGTCACACCCCTGGACTTCTTAGAGAGTTGTGCGCGGCTGAGTGTGCGATGCTATCATTGGTAGATCTGTAACAACGATGTGCTGAGAGTTGTGCTTCTCACAACTTTTCTTCTGTTGTACGAGAGGCTTTTGACTTCTGTTTTGGAGGGTTTGGGAAGGCCTTATTTTGTTAAAAGTTTCTTTATTTCAATGCAGACATACATAAACAAACATTTAAAAACATTGGACTTTGGGTGTCAGTCCTGTTTCTTATTACTTATTGTGCTTTTTCTATGTTACTATCATTTATTATGACTATTATTATATACTGTACATTATATTATACATAGCTCTTACATAGGTATCTCTCTTATTCCTATATTTAGCCAGTCCTCTTTCCTTTTCTGTCTCTATTTAATTTAATTAATTATTTAATTTCGTTGACTGTTTACTTGGTTGTCTCTATTTTTTTGTTGTGGTTTTTGTTTTCTAACCAAAAATAGAACGAATTCCAACTTTTGTAATATTCTGACTCATCTTTATCTTTTAGTTCCATTGCTAATTTATCCATTTCTGCACAAGTCATGATTTTTTTTCAATTAATTCTGACTCCGGTAACCTAGGACACAATCAATAAAAGAAGCATTGGTGGAATGTAGTTTCAGTTAGTACAATCAGCAACTCTACCCCCTCCTGCTTATGGCAACTTGAAAGATTTGCAAGTTGACACTTAGCATCCGAAAGCCGGTCTTTATATTTAAAGGAGACAGTTCAATGGGAAGAATTCTGTCCTCTTTCCCTTGAGATTAACTGGAAAAATAGGAAGCCAGGGCGGTGGGCTGGGGACTGATGTGCTAACCAAGGTCGTTCATGCATACTTATTCTGGTCCTCTTCTTCCTAAGCGTCGGACCAACACCTAGGAGAATTTCGCCAAAAGAATGCCTCTTGGAAGATAATCCCGGGCCAGTGAATTTAGTGAGTAGTGGAAAATGTGGAAGGGTCTTGCATAGCATCATAAGATATCTTTGAGGGCTTCTTGTAGGGTTGTCTGTTGTGATTCCTCACCCCTGGAAAAAGGATGATCTGAATTTAGACTATCTAGAACAGGGGGCGGCAACCTTAATCACTCAAAGAGCCATTTAGACCCGTTTCCCACAGAAAAAAAAACACCGGGAGCCACAAAACCCTTTTGACATCTAAAATGAAGATAACACTGCATACATCATTTTTTTAAACCTTTTTGCGATGTATAAAAAACTATAGTGTGTTGCATTTATGAAATCAAGGACCTGCTACAGAGAAAAGACATTTTTATTTCTGCATGCAACAAAAACATTTTGAACTCAGGGGAAAAAAAAGATGGGTCAAAAAGCTCAACAAATTATGTGCCGGCAGGCATCGCACATTGGCAGTTGTGACGCATATTTTGAAAGAGCCACATGTGGCTCCAGAGCTGCAGGTTGCAGACCCCTGGTCTAGAATTACCTAGTACCCATTTTGGAGAAGCTTCCATAGGAAAGAACAACTGTGGTCTATTAATGTACTTTTTTTTCCACGAGACGATCATAAAAATGGTGGCTAATAAGAACTTTGAACATGGATGGTTCTTGAGGCTTTGAGGAAGGTGCCACTGCATTAAGGAGCAACTTAAGACACTTCTCTTAATTTCTCTCATTACCTCGGATGAGCAAACCATAAGTCATTTCCTGACTCCATATGACCAGATGATTAAGATGATAATTAACCACATGTCTGCTATTTGGCCCACTGATACCCGATCTATTTCCTCCTCCGCAGCCTTCTATTTAGTAGACACCTTTCCCAAATTAGCTCCTCAATGTAATATGAGAGCATTCAAAGCCTTGGGAGGGGTTTGGCATGACCACACATGGCACAACAGTGCATTGTGAAGTCCAGTTGGGTGCTGTGCCATGTTGGTTGTTCCCAAAAACTATGTGAAAAGCAAAATGGCAGGTGGTGGGAATAGATGGATGGATTGATGGACAAACATCTCCCCATGTATTCTTCTACGGTGTTTTGGTGGGACACCTTGTTGTTCTCCATCAAAAAACTGTGTGGTATAGAGGAATTGATAGATGGACGGATGGATGGATGGACAAACATCTCCCATCTAGTTTTCTGCGGTCTTTTGATATTTGTGGGACACCTCATTGTTCTCCATCAAAAAATGTGTGAAAACCAAAATGGCAGGTGATGGGATAGAAGGATGGATGGATGGATGGATGGACAAACATCTCCCCATCTATTCTTCTGCAGTGTTTTGGTATTTGTAGGACAGCTCGCCTGTGAAGATCCTGTAAAATCTTCAAACATAATAATTTACAGTGTCTATTATCTTGAATATATATACACATTTATATATATAAAATGTTTTGGGAGTTTGCAATTCAAAGAGGCTCTCCCAGGAGATCTAATCTGGGCCTTTCTCTGTAGAGACTTCACTAGAGAGGAATCCAGTAGCTGTTTAAAACTTTTTAAAGCCCCATCATTGGATTGTTGCCCAATGCAAATGTCTTCTAAATAGTCTCATTCGTTCCAGCTAAAATACGCAAAGATTGACTTGGCTAAAGCTTTGTTTCAGGAGAACTGGAAGTGAAGATTGGAGAGAACGATGTATGGCTAGTACTTGACTTACGACCGATTGTTTAGCAACCGTTTGGAGTTACAACAGCACAGATAAACGAGACTTATGAACTGGTCCTTGCGCTTAGGATTGCAGCGTTACCACGATCACGTGATCAAAATTTGGGAGTTTGGCATCACAGGCATGTGTTTACAACGGTTGTTCTACTACCGTGTGATTCACTTAACGGCTGCGGCGGCTCGTTTAACAACCGTGGGAAAGCCAGCCACAAAATCAGGCGCGACTCACTCAACAATTGTTTTGCAGAGCAATGGGACATTCCGGTTCCCAACTGGGGTCGTAAGTCAAGGACCAAGTCCACGTGAACTTTATGGCTTTTGTGGCCACAAGAACGAAATCTCTCTGGCTTTCTTTCCTCTTCGCAGGAAGAAAGCAAACAGATCCAGGCTTGGCAGAAATCCAGCTCCCAGTCAGATTCTCATGACGATGAAATTTCTCCTCCCCCACCCAATCCGGTGGTCAAAGCCCGACATCGAAGGGGAGGGGTCAGTGCTGAGGTCTACACAGAAGAAGATGCAGTGTCTTATGTCCGGAAGGTAATGCTATATTGTTATTCTTGGATGGTTGCTATAAATGACACATGGAAATTGTGTTTCGGGACAAATCAAAAGGTTAATTGGGTGTAGTGTTAAAGGACTGGTGTAGAAAGCAGGAAACGTGAGTTCTAGTACTGTAGTTCTTAGGCGTGAAAACCGCTGGGTGACTTTGGGCCAATCACCAGGAGATGGTGAATTCTAGTTCTGCCTTAGGCAAGAAAAGCTGTGGATGATTTTGGGCCAATCACAAGGAGACGGTGAATTCTAGTTCACCGGTGAGTTCTAGTCCCACCTTAGGCATGAAAGCCAGCTGGGTGACTCTGGGCCAGTCACTAGGAGACTGTGAGTTCTAGTCCCACCTTAGCTATGAAAGCCAGCTGGGTGACTCTGGGCCAGTCACTAGGAGATTGTGAGTTCTAGTCCCACCTTAGCTATGAAAGTCAGCTGGGTGACTTTGGACCAATCACCAGGAGACAGTGAGTTCTAGTCCCATTTTAGATATGAAAGTTGGTTGGTTGACTTTGGGCCAATCACCCAGGAGATGGTGAGTTCTAGTCCCACCTTAGCTATGAAAGCCAGCTGGGTGACTTAGGACCAATCACCAGGAGATGTGAGTTCTAGTCCTGCCTTAGGCATGAAAGCTGGCTGGGTGACTTTGAGCCAATCACTAGGAGACAGTGAATTCTAGTTCTGCCAGGCAAGAAAAGCAGTGGGTGACTTTGGGCCAATCACCAGGAGATGGTGAGTTCTAGTCCCACTTTAGGCATGAAGCCAGCTGGTTGACCTTGAGCCAGTCCTTCTCTCTCTGCCCTAGGAAGGAGGCAATGGCAAACTACTACTGAAAAACATGGCGAAGAAAACTGCAGGGTCTTTTCCAGGTAGCCTCCAGGAATCCAAAATTGCCTCGAAGGCACATTCATACATCAAAAAGACAGACTTATTTAGGAAAGCAGAATTGTCTTAACCTCTGTTAGCCTTTGAGTGGTGGGCTGAGATTTTATCAATTTTTGTTTTTATTTTTTTTTAAAAGTACCCAGATTCTGTCCAGAACGTTTGCCCCAAGAGAGCTGGGTCAGGTCCCCAAAATGGCCGTCTTGTTCAGAAGGATTTTAAGGATGGATTCTGTGACGTTCACTCCTGATTTTTAATATCCAAATCAAATCTATATTCTGTCCCAGCATTTCAGTGAAGTAAACCTGGCCACCACCCAACGTTCAGAACCAAGTTCAATAATTAATGCATCACGCTGCTTAAGATGCATTTGAAGAAATAATATTAAGTTCTGCCAGATGCTGAATTATTTGCTATTCAGCCTTTAAAAACAAACAAACAAACTATTCCCATTAGATGTTCCTTACAAGCTAATTCTGATTTGCTTCTGGCCTGCCCCATTGGTTCAATTCAAGTTAGAACAGTGGTTCTCAACCTTTCTTATGCCGCCACCCCTTAATACAGTTCCTCATGTTGTGGTGACCACCCAACCATAAAATTATTTTCGTTGCTAATTCATAACCGTAATTTTGCTACTGTTATGAATCGTAATGTAAACATCTAATATGCAGGATGTATTTTCATTGTTACAAATTTGACTGACTGACAGAGCTGAAGAAGCTTCTTGGATGAGAAGCAAAACATCTTCAAGGAAAATCAAAGAAAGTCCAGTTGCCTCTTGAAAAAGCACCTTTGGAATAACCCTGATCTGAGTTCAAAAAGAAAAGGATCAAGGCGAAAACACGCCGAGATGCTGCAAAGTTTTTCTAGTAACCTAACACCATGGGAAATTTGTCTTTTCCAATGGTCTTAGGCAACCCCTGTGAAATGGTCCTTCGACCCCCAAAGGGGTCCCGACCCCCAGGTTGAGAACCACTGTACTAGAGGATGGAGTATAACTATTTCTTCAAACATGACAACTGTCTTCTACAAAAATAACTGACTCTGATACAATTGCTATCTTTCTGAAACCCTTCCTAGATTTATCATCTTCATCAAAATTGCCCCTACAAAACCAGAGACATATGCATCTATATAGGAAATCTGTAGTCTTGACCCTACCTGAAAGGGTAAATAGCTCTGCAAATATCCTCCCATGAATCCAGGAGATAAGACAGGCAGTGGCTTTGAAATATAACATATCCACAGAGAGAAGATTTAAGTATATCCAGTACCAACCACGAAGTCTATTGCAGGATTATATTTTGCAGACTTCATCTGTTTACGTGGTTACTACACCAGAACATTTCATTGATTTTGGTCAAATATGTCCCCAAAGTAGTTATGACTATTGTTTTCCAGTGACAGTCAACAGGAATGATTAAGCTTTAAATTTCTAAATGTTGATTCAGAATTGGCCCCCATATCCAAATTTGCTGAGACGCTTTTCTAAATCCAGAATCGGCATCCAAATTAAATCTTCCTGCTATCCATCAATCATTATAATACATTCCTTGTTAAGTGCGATTTTATACTCTAATACAACATAATCTTTGCCATTTCTTTCCCTTTCCTTTAGAACATAGAGTCTTTTTCTCTTTTGCTGTTTGATGTGGGGCCCTGGCCAAACCATAAACTAGGCCTAACACATTTGTTTTACTATGCAATTTAATATGGATATTTAAAAAAACAAATCAGGAATTGCTTTTACCACATTCATGCACATATTATATTAGATCAATGTTAAAAGTGTTTTATTACTCTCGCAACATGTGGACTAATTCCAAAGCAGACTCAGAAGTTCTGTATTAAGCTGATCATCACAAAACCATATTTTTTCAGTTGTTCTGCTGAGAAATAGTAATGGAATGCTTGTGCCATCTGCCCAGCCAAGGCAGTAGAAGGTTGTAATTACATGCAACTGTCCAGGTTGCTAGATTTTTAAGGGAACTGAAGAATTCATACATACAGGAAAATGAAGATTAAGCATATGAAGAGCTGCCTTTGACAGTGCTGGTTGTTCGCTGTGCTACATGAGAGCTTAGAGAATTATAGGTTCACCCTCATATCTCACTAATCTTGGGATGGAGATGGCTTGCTAATTAATTTTAAAAGATACACTGTAGCTTCATGATATTGCTCATGTCCAACCCACTATCTAGACCCTGGCATTTGTTTTTAATTGTACCAATTTTAAATTAGTGTTCTTACTTTTCTCTCAACATCATTCTTGCCATATGAATAATCTTCTATGCCTCCTTGATGATGTTTATTTAATGACTTGTCAGGGGCTGAGACTACCTGAAGTTGCTGGAGAAATTTCCCTTCCCTTATTGACATAAACGCCACCATCTTCCATGGCCATTTTGGCCTAGACTGTAGGAAAGACCTATTACTTGGTTTCAAGAAAGGATTGCTTCTTGTGTAAAGTCTGCACATTCCAATGTGCTTGTCAGGTTTTTAACAAGCTCCTTACATACGTGGGGCTATTGCTCTTTGAAAAGAGCACAAACAACACTCAGCAGGAGGAAGTATCCCCAATATCCTTGGAGAGCTTCATCTGGACTCGATGTACTGCCCTCCTCCATTTAACCAGCCTTTCAGCCATTTTGGAGACATGAGTTTTATGGCTATTCCTAATCACTGATAACTCCATATTCAGAAAGAACCTGAGAGACAGGTCACTAGTGCACAGAACCTCCACACTAATAACTGCCACTTGAACAACTTGAAAAGTGATTACTGGCTCAGGGACCTGCTTATAGAGTGACCATCTTTAGAATTTATTTTCCTGCCAGTGATGCTACATTGGAGGAGAGACACAGCTGGAGAATCTGCTAACTGCGGCCTATACTTTATTCCATATTAAAACTAAGGATTCTTTCAATTCCTGGACTCAGCCTTAAAGCAATGTTCAGTCAATAGAGTTTATGTCAGGATCCAATCTGGGTCAGTCACTGGGATCATCAGAGGTTTTGTCTTGTGAGCTTTTGGACTCATGCTGGACCTCATCCTCAGGGAACTCAATGATCAATGCCTGGAATGCACTACCTGACTCTGTGGTTTTTTGCTCCCCAAATCCCAAAAACTTAAACCTTAGACTGTATACAGTCGACCTCACCCCATTCCTAAGAGGTCTGTAAGGGGCATGCATAAGTGCACCATTGTGCCTGTTTTACTGTCCTATTGTCCAAATTTATCTGTACCTTCTTCACTTTTGTTTATGTTTACCAATTCCTGCTATCTTGTACATGTTTTGACAGAATAAAAAAATAAATAAATAAACTTCTCTCTAGCAGAGTGTGTTGCGTTTATTTCATGTTACATTTCTGCTGATTTAAGAACTGGAGAAGTCAGGTTACCTATCATCTCAACATGTGATGACTACATGTACCACCACATCACTGAACTAGTTAGGACTGTGTTCCTAGGAAAAGACATGAAAAATGTTGGAAAGATTGAAAGAAACATGAATAAATGGGATAATTTGTTTGGTTTTATTTGGTCATGGCTACATTTTGAAACCTCAAAAAAACTGTTTGTAAGTTTATTTTTTAAACTTTGAAAATATAGCTACATTTGGTAAGTTTAGAGAGAAAATAATTTCCTATTGAAGCAATCCAACAGTTCTCTTTAGCCATATGATTAGGATCTCCACATATTCATGAATGATACATAAATAGCAATTCCTATTAGATCTTAAAAGCTACAGGAGTGTCAGTTCTTTATATCATGGCTTTACCTCAGAGCACTCATTAAAAAATGTTGTTGACATTTGAGGAAAAAGTAGGTTTCCTGTTTGAACTCTGACTAGTATTGGAAGATGTGAGTAATTTCAAATCTTGGGTTCACATTAAAGGCAGTCTGTGGTCAGGGGTTTCTCATATTTGTTGTGTGCCAAACTACCTCGAATTGTTTGCCGTTTTTAAAGCAGAATTCAGTTTTCATATCATAGAAAAAGAAACCTCTTGGAGATTCTTATCAGGATCCGTTATGAAATATGTGCATTTGTGAATAGGCCACTGGAGATAAAAACCACCCCACATGTGTGCATCGCTTGCTGTAAAATGCGGTTGATCATCCTGATACCTCTAAACCCCCAGTTCATGTTGTGTATACAGAATCATCTGCCTTGTTTCTAGTTCACAGCACTTGAGAAAAAAATATTTTTTTTCTAAAATTATAATATTTATAATATTATACATTATAATTTATGTTTTAAATTATTTGTTTGGGGGTTTTTTTGTCAGATTTAGACAACACAGCGAAGCAATTATTAATTTAAATCAATAGCATTATACATTCTGGATAAACCTGGTTGTAGGTAAAACTGTGCCATATTCAGATTCAAAGAGGGAAAAGTCCTTTGGACCTGATGTGCACATGGTTGCTTTCTCCGTGTTCTGTTGCCACATCTTTAATGCTTACATCTTTTTCTGACTATGCAGGTACTATGTGAAATCAGGAAAAGGCACAAGCTCTTTAAGATACCACAAGTGCATATTTATGCATATGCATATTTATTTTATGGATGTTTTATTGTTTTTAAGTTTTTAAATTGTTTAAATTGTTTTATAATTTTATAAATATAAACAGCCTAGAGTCACTTGATTGAATTGGGTAGCCATAGCAAATAAATAAACTAAACAAACAAACAAACAAAATAAAGTAAGTAAGTAAGTACGTAAGTACGTATGTACATACGTAGAGCCATGCCAGGTCCAACCATCTTTCCCTAGTTGTGAATTCCCTTTTCCTTATTATCCCTAATTCTGAGAACTCTCATAAAGATTTTACCAAATTGGCATCCACTAGATTTCTTGATAGGGTTATGATGGGAGTTTTAACTCAACACATCTGTTGTTAAAGTTTTGCTAGTAGCTAGAGCCAGAGTAGGAACGCAATGAAAGTAAACCTATGACTGTCACATACTTATAGAAGTATATGTGGAGGGGAAATGGCAGGATTACCATTACACAGAGGAAAACATAAAAAGTGTAGATGTTGGATGTATGAGTTCTGAAATCAGCCTATAGCTGTGATGGCGAACCTATGTCAGGCGTGCCACAGGTGGCAGGCAGAGCCCTCTTTGTGGGCACGCCAGCCGTCATGCCAGCTCAGCGCCACCAGGCATGAATGTGTTCCTCCCACTGGCCAGCTGGTCTTCGAGTCTCTGATGCGCATGCCCAGGGGTGGAGGGCATGCGGGGGTGGGGTGCATGTGGGGGAGCACACATGTGCAGGGCGCATACACAGGGGCACTCGCATTGCATTTTGGGGGTTTGTGTGCATGCATGTGGTCCCCTTGTGCCCTGTTTTGGGCCTGGAAAGCTTTCCTGCACCAACTTGAAAGCCAAAAATGGGTGGGGGGGCAGATGTGTGGAGGACGTGCGTGCATGCCTCTCCCTCCCTCTCTCCCTCTCTCTCCCTCCCTCTCTCTCTCCACCCCTCTCTCCCTTCCTTTCTCTCTCTCTCTCCCTGTCTCTATAATACTAAAAAGAGACTCCAAAGGAGGGAGAGGGAGCAAGGATCTCCTTCT
>JANHGD010001801.1:46310-56332 GCA_027560375.1 Imantodes cenchoa
AACTTTCCAAGTCTGAAAGTAGCTCTTTCATCGATTTATCCTCCAGCCCTTCCATTTTCCAAAGGGCGAAAACCTTTTTTCCCCTTTTAAACAATTTCTATTCCACCGGTGTCTCTAGTTTCCCTTTGCAAATAGGTTCTTTCTCATATAGGTTCTTTCAAAAGCCAACACGGTTCTGGGATGCATCAACAGAAGGATAGAATCGAGATCGCATTACGTGATCTAATATCTCAGGGGTTGCCACAAAGAAGAGGGAATCAGGCTATTCTCACCCGAGGGTAGGACGAGAAGCGACGTGTGGAAACCAAACAAGGGGAGAAGCAACTTAGAACTAAGGAGAAATTTCCTGACAGTTAGAACCATTAATTGGTGGAATGGCTTGCCTCCAGAAGTTGTGCATTCTCTGACACCGGAAGTTTTTAAGAAGATGCTGGATAAACATTTGTCAGAGGTAGCGTAGGGTTTCCTGCCTAGGCAGGGAAGGTCCAAGGTCCCTTCCAACTCTGTTGTTGTTATTATTGTTATTGTAACAGGAAAGAGGATCAATCAAAGAACAGGAGAAACGCTCGTGTGAGATCAGCATATACGGCCCACGTGCTAAAACTGAAAGCGAAACTAAAGCAGCATGGAGCAAACTGCCGGAGGGACAGACTGCCGAGGCTGGCTGTTTGTTTTTTGCTGCGAGGAGGGTAAGTTGATAACTATGAATGCCTACACAACCTTCAAGTTATTAGACTCCTTTTTTAAAGACCGACTGCTTTATTGTTGTTCTAGACGAAGAAGCTTTTCAAAATAAATGCTCAAGCTGAAGAGGAGGCACGGTGGTATTGTATCTTCTTCTAAACAGCGGAGAATGCTTCCACAAAGCCACGTCGGTTTTAAAGATCCGTACAGGTATCATCCGAAACGTTATCGGTGTCCTGTTTTACAGCATTAAGATAAGGCAGTGTGTTTGGAGTAGATCCCTTTAAATAATTGGGAGGAGTTAGCGCGATTACATTTAAGAAAACTTTCTGGGATCAATATGCTGCCATCGTGTACGTTTCTCCAATTCTTTGCTATTTCTACGGGTCAGGCACACGTGCGCAGAAATACCTGGCAAACAGCCTACGTCGTCCGTGCTGTTTTCTGTTTGGACAAATTGCTGGGAGGCACAGGCCTTTTTTCTTTTCTTTTTTTCCTCCCCCGAAACTAAGGTGCGTCTTACACTCCGAAAAAGACGTTAATATAACGTGTCCAACAACAGCAATAATAGGCTAGAGCGATATAGAAACGGGACATTAAGGGGAATAAGAAGCAGGAATGTCACCCAACGTCCAATGTTTTTAAATGCTTGTTTGCGTATGTTTTTACATTGAAATAATCTTTCTTAAAAAAAGAAAGATCATTTCAACGTAAAAACGTACCCCAAAAACATTTTTCTTCTTTTTAAAAAAAATTATTTATTTATTTATTTTTTGAGCGGTAGACCGGTGCCTCCCTGTACGCCTTCGCGGACGGCCCTGGACCCCGGGCTGCCAACGGGTCGCCGGCGGAGGTTGGCGACCGAGGCCCGGACTCCCCGCGCTCCCCGGATCCCGGTGGGCGCGCCCCGGGTCGGACCAGCACGGTAGACCGGTCCCTCTACCACCCGCGGATGGTCACGGGCCCCGGCGATGGCGCCGAGGCGACGGCGGAAGCTCCCGAACGAGGGCCGCGTTCCCCGCGCTCCCCGGATCCCGGTCCGCGCTCCCCGGGTCGGACCGGCGCGGTAGACCGGCCCCTCTACCTCCCACGGATGGCCCCAGGCCCCGGTGACGGCGCCGAGGTGACGGCGGAGGTTCCTGACCGAGGCCCGTGCTCCTTGCGCTCCCCGGATCCCGGTCCGTGCTCCCCGGGTCACCGAGAGCAACCCACCAAGCTGGCCTAGAAAGCCTTCATCCTTGGCAGCAGCGAGCATGGAGATTGCCAACTCCCACCCAGCCGCTGAGCCTTGGCCTAAAGCTGCTGTGACAAGCCCCATCTGGATGGGCTTTCTTCCCTGGAATGGGATGGGTGCAATGCCAATAGACGCTGGTCTCCCCTCTGCAACCCAACCTTGTGCCAGTGCTTGGAGCGGCACAGCAGCCCCCCGTGATGCCAGGACTTGCTGTACAGGTCCCTCCGCAAGCTCAGGGGATGCCCCCCTGGATGGGACCACGCCGGAAGCAGGACAACAGCTACCGCCTGGAGGGGGGGCTAGTCAGAGGGCCTCCACAAACCGTCGTTCCTTTGGGATGTTGGATTCCCCCGAGACAAGCCATGGCCCCTCGCCCTGAATCAACTAGGGGCATAAAACGCTATTGATGTGGTCAAGCCAGCCACCGAGCTTCTGAGTGCCTAGAGCCGGCCCGCCTTGCCAATCGCCAGATCACCGACAGGACTTGCAGCGGAGCTTGCTGGGCCCCAGAGATGATTAACCACATCCTGCATGTCTGTGAGGTGACTTGATGTGTGACACATGATGTGCCAGGCACAATCGTACAGCACTTGGATTAACTCCTGCGTCAACAAGGGGTCCGTCCGAGTGTCAAACCCATCATACCATCCCACACATCATTCATCAAACCGGACTTAATCGTGGAGGCAATGAAACAGCTATGGGTCATGGATGTCTCTGTGGTTGCCGGTTATCGAATGCAGGAGAACTAGGACATCAAGGTCTCCAAGTAAGGACAGCCTGATTGCTTCACTGCCATCCACTGTTGGGCCGCCGTTCACCCTTCCATTTCGGTGCACCACCTCCCCATCATCATCTCAAATTGGGGACTGTTTTTCGAACCATCAGGCACTGGGCTACGGACTTTGGGCTTGAGCTGAAGAGGCATAATGGACTTATCCATCCTTACCATCATCGGCTCGCTCAGAGGTTACGTTTACATGCATGAAACATGCATGATACTGGACCTTGATGGACATGTGATTAATGACCCACCACTTAGCGGCAACTCCATTAGTGTGACTATTAGCGATTTATTGCTGTTAGGGGGGTTCGCCCCTCTAATAATTTATGTAACATAGCCAAACGTCATCTAATTAGTGACGTGCGTGAATGGATGAATGAGATTCCCACTGTCCCTACCTACTATCTAGCGAAACCACAGCTAAGACAACAACAAGGGTGCCAAAGTTTATGCATGAACTTGTGCTGGGCTATGCGCACCAGATTATGCTTGTGAGGCTTGATAGACTATTAAGATCAGCGGTGGGGCTCTGGCTCCACCTACCAAGTGATGCTCCTTTGGGGTACTTCCACTCCCATATTAAGGATGTGGGGGTTGGGAGCGCCCTATTTCTCTACTGCAATACCATTCCTCCACAAGGCATGGCTCAAGAAACTGGCCGCAGGGGCTACTATGTGTTACAAGAGGCATTCCAGTCGCTTTTGCACTGGATCAACCGGCTGTGCATGATAGCCTCTGAAATTGTTACAACTAAGGTGGAGGTCTGAACAGAACGGGATATATGTAGTATAGTACCAGAATAGTATGATAAAGGGAATATATACTTAATATTACATGTTTTGACATCAGCAAGATTTGTATTTGCACAGTACTGGAAAAATGAGGAAACACCTACAGAATATGTAATTTAAAAAATACTAGACTGTGTAGAAATGGACAGACTGACATTAAAGATAAAAGAAAAAGAAAATACAGAATATTTTCAAACATGGGAACTTGTTTTATCAATGGCTGGATAAGAGAGATAGAAATTGGGAACTGGAAAAGTACTAACAGTATTGTGTAAAAAAAATGATCCAGACAATGCACTGTTCACAAAGCATTTATGTATGTAAAGAAAAAATGTATAAACAAAATGTTCAAGAATGGAGGCAACACAAGGGGTGGGCAGTCACACCTTCAAAGCCCTCCATGATCTGGAGACAGGTTGGTCACCTAGTCAACCTCCAGTCTAGATTACTGCAATCTGCTCTTCGTGGCATTTCCCTTGAAAAGTATCTGGAAGTGAGGCCCTTTCCTGGACCAACAAATCCATTCTCCCACTCGTCCACAGCTTAGTCACTTCCTGCTGGACTACTCCAATATGCTCTACAAGGGCCACCCCTAGAAAAGTGTCCTGAAGCTTTGTACACGTGTCACACAACTCTCTTGCGGGAGGCTGCACGGGCTGAGAATTACCTTTCAAATAATAGCTCCTATTATGAGAAACAGTTCCAGACACAAAAGGTGAGCACGGGGCCTCAGCTCCTTAGCCTGACCTCATTTGACAGCTGCCTACCTGTTAGTAGTTTTGGCCTGCTTGTCTGGCCAGTCCTGTGGGAGGAGTTCAGCTTGCTCGTCTCCTCCTGGGCCGCTATTTTACCACTTTTCGTGTTCCAACGCTGTCGACTGGCCGCCAGAGCTTGCTCTGGACCATGCCAACAGAAGTGGTAGATTTGAATTTATTTGCCAGCAACCGCCTGCAGCTGCCTGCCATGAGCTTGCTCAGGGCAGCTGCGCTCCCCTTTCAAGTTTGGGAAGCTCAAAGCAGTGAAGTGTCAAGTGCGCCAATGAAGTGCAACCTTTCTGGCGCGAACGCCTCGAACTCCAGGCAGCCACCTGCCTTGAGCTTGCTCAGGGTGGCTGCACTTCCTGTTGTCAGCGGCAAGCGGCGGAGCGGCAAGTCACCATTAGAAGCGATGCCCCTTCATCTCCACATCGGCTTGCTCAGGGTGGCCTTTCTTGCTTTAAGCGGACGCTTTTCCAGCTTGGCAGCCGGCCGGTAAGCTTGCGAAGGCCGTGCTTGTGCCACCACTGCACTAGTCCGCCATCTTGGGGGCCCTCGTCGCGGCAGCCATTTTGAGCACATTCCAAGGCCTCAATCGCTGTTCGGAAGGCCAGAATGGCGGATTCTGTTGGCGTTGCTCAACTACACACTTCTGCCACCAAGAAGAAATCCAAGCTTCTTCGAACTGAGCCAGCGGAGGAGGATCGTAGCGCAGCCTCACATAAAGCCACGCCCACTTCCTCAGGGGCCCAGAAGAAGAGAAAAAAGGCCCCATCCAAGTCCACAACGAGGCCTGCCTCTCTTTCCACAGCATCCATGGCGGTTCCTCAGTCTGAGGAAGGGTGTTTCTCTCTGGATGCCCAACCTATGGCCCTGGTCACCACTAATGTTTGGAGCAATACAGGATTTTCCATTCCACCCCCTCAGCCGTCTACCCCAGTTCCCATGGCTTCCATCCAGGTGGCCCCAGCACCGGCAACAGCAGCCTTCCCACCTCAGCCTCAGCTAGTTGGCCATCCTCATCTGCTTTTCCAACCTCCTCAACTGGGCCCCTCTGCTGCAATGGACCCGGCCAACATACAATCTGTCATTGCAGCGACGGTCCAGCAATGTCTGGCCGGGTTTCAACAAATGTCCTGGATGCCTCAAGCATCTTCTGCTCCTTCGCTTCAACGTTCTTCCGCACCGATCTCTATCCCGGCAGGGGTGAATCAGGCCTCCGATGAGTCCAGTGACAAAGACCATGAGGAGGGTGAGTGCGAGGGTGCAGCACTGTCCGAGGACAAAGGCATGGCGCCAGAGCAGCCAACAGCTGTGGGTCTGTTTCCACAAGTTACTTCTGCACAAGGCCAGAAATGCAGCTCGGCTTCCGGACACACCAGCAGCTCCAGCGGATAAGGCTGCTCCAGCCACTGATCCACTGTTCACCATGCAGACCCAGGACTTGGATATTGTTCCTGCACCACAACTCTTCGTGGACAACGTCCAGCGCCAATTACAGCTCCCACTGCTGGTCCTATGCCATCAGCATCGGATAAGAAATACTTCAATATGGCTTCAGAGCTTGCTTCCATCCTGATACCACCCACCGTGGATGGTCCTGTGGCTGCCCTACATTCACCCACTGCTATTCCAGGTGAAGTGGAAGAACTGCTGAAACCCATAGAGCGCCGCCTGGAACAGGTCCTGCTCAAGTCACACCTTTCTTCTGCCTGGGCCATCCACGTCTCTTCCTCTTCCTCCTTTTTAATTTGTTCATCCCTTATTTGGCTTTACCAGCTTCAGGAGCAGATCGCACCTTCCGAGACACGCCTGCATCAAGACCTAAACAAGGTCATCGCAGCTACACAATTCGCAGCGGACACAACCCTGAGAGCAGCCTGCTTTTCAACCAAGGCGATTGCGACAGCTACGGTGGGACGACGACTGAACTGGCTTTGTCACTGGTCGCTGGACACATGCCAGAAATGGCATCTGGTGACCAATCCAGTCAAGGGATAGCTGCTTTTCAGGGACGTCTTGGACCCCAAACGACCCTTTCGACAGGCTGACCTGGGGTCCAACCTTCCCTGAGCCCCAGGTCAGTATGGGTCCAGACGCTATTACCTCCAGGGGAAGAGCATTTAAATGAACCTACAGAGGGGACGGGGCCAAATTCTCCCATCGGGCCAAGTAATGACCCCGCAGCTCTCCCAATTGGGGGCAAATTATCCCTGTTTGCCCACATTTGGGATACCACTACTCAGGACCTTTGGGTCCGGTCTACTGTTAAGCATGATTTGTCTTTAGAATTTCTTTCTCCTCCTCCCCAATTTTTTCTTAGATGCTCTAGGGATCCCCGAAAGCAGAGGCATATGGAGGAGGCCATACACCATCTCTTGGCTATTGAAGCTATCAAGCCAGTTCCCAGGGATCAATGAGGTTCTGGTTTTTACTCCCTTCTCTTTCTAGTTCCCAAATCCTCCGGGGGTTTGCGCCCCATTTTGGATCTCAAAAGGCTCAACATGTTCATTAATTATCACAGATTCAAGATGCATTCATTGCGTACTATCTTGGGGAATATCCATCAGGGGAACTTTATAGTTTCCCTAGATCAGGGGTCTGCAATCTTAAACATTCAGAGCCATTTGGACCCATTTCCCACAGAAAAGAAAACACCAGGAGCCACAAAACCTGGGTGGGTGTGGCCAACTCAATGTCACTCACTCCCACCCAGTCACATGATCCCCCCCAAGCCACGCCTACCCAGCCGGTCACCAAGGATACGATGGGGATGTCATCGATACCATCCAAGCCGCTAGGCCTTCCACTAATAGAATCCTCCTCGGATGGGACCAAGGGGGCCCTTCTCTATGGAATATCATTCAGTGGAGATAAAATTGCCTCCCCTCCCCCCGACTCTTTCACAAGGGACTGAAAATATGGTTCTGCCAGTGGGCCTGGGAGGGCCCCAGAGTGATATGTTAACCATCATGGTTGGTATGATTGCTATTGCTGGGCGGTTGTTGCTCTGCACTTGGGGTACATCTTGGGGTAAAATCTGGAGTTTCTCCTGGACTCACAACTCCTACTCAAGGAGCAAGTGGCACGCATGGCCAGGAGAGCTCTTAAGCAATTTTGGGTTGTGCATCAGATATGCCCTTTCCTGGACCAACAGTCCCTGCTCCCACTCATCCACACCCTAGTCATCTTCTGCTTGACTACTGCAATCTGCTCTTCATGGAGTGGCCCTTGAAAGGTATCCTGAAGCTTCAATTGGTTCAAAATGTGATGGCCCAAGTTTTGTATAAGCTTAGATTTGCACATGTATCACACCTCTCCTATGGGAGGCTGTGCTAGCTGAAAATCTCCTCTGAATGCAACTCAAAGTGTTGAGTGGTCACCTTCAAAGCCCTAATTGGCCTGAAGCCAGGATATTTGAAGTATTGTCTGGCTCCAGCCACCTCCACCTGACCCCAAATGGGAGGCAGAAGACATTATAGGTCTCTTCTCTTAACGAAGTCCTGCACATGGGTCACCTCTCTTGCAGGAGCTGAAAATTTGCTTCTGGGTGCAATTCAAGGAGCGAGTTGAATGTGCAGAATGCAACTTTGCAACGCTTTACCGGCATGTTCAGCCCAACATTCTGGTTTATGAACTTTCTGCTAATGTTGGCCAATTGCTGTAACTGTTGAATGCTAAGTTCCAAACAAATCCATAGTCTGGAGTAATGTTAGTAGCCCAGCAGAAACTTGGTACATATCTCTGCATCAGTTTAAGCACTTTCCTGTATCAACAATCCCTGCTACACTGGAAGCTCGTTTGCTTCACACGGTCACACAATTCATATTCTGGAGAATTGAGGAAGACCTATGAACTTAGGTCACAGTTTCTTACAAGGTTCTCTCAGGTTCAAAACATTTGTGGATAGGTACACCTCATGTCTCCTACTCTAATTCCTCTGATAATTCTCTAGGTGTGATTTAACTAAGGCTATATAGAGTGGCATCAGTACCTCTCTGGTCTTGGATTATATCCCTCTGTTAATACAACTTAGTATTGTATTGGCCTTTTTGGCTGCCGCTGCACATTGCTGGCTCATATTTAGTTGGCTGTCCACTAAGACTCCAAGATCCCTCTCGCAGTTGCTGCTATTGAGTTTGGTTTCACCCAGTTTATCTGTAAGTATTTGGTTTTTCTTACCTAGATGTAGGACCTTACTTTTCTCTGCATTGAATTTCATTTTATTTGTTTTGGCCCAGTGTACAAGTCTGTCAAGATCCATCCGGATCCTGAGCCTGTCCTCTGGAGTATTGGATGAATGGATGTATTGGATGGATAAGCAAGGGAGGAACCAATGTTTGCAGACCTCTGCTTCAAGAATGCCTGCTGGTTAAAAAAAAAAGTCAAGATGGCAGTTGTGATAATGTAATCAAAGGACACACAATGCACATTTAAAAATAAAAGCAGGTGTAGCTTCGCCTGCATCAACGCAGCATCTGGCTTAACTTTTTTGGGCCAGACCCTGCAGCGCCCCCTGCTGGCCTCCTTTGCAGTCTGGTTCTCCTTGCTTCAATTGGAACAGACCCCTCCAGGGCTGGAGTAGGGAGAGCTTGGAGCTTGCCAGTTGTGGCATTGGTTGCATCAAAGGAGATTGATTGCTTTTGCAATTTTTATTTTTGGAGTTTATTGTTTTTGATGATGTTTGGTTTTCTGCAACACTTGCGAGACGTCCAGAGTTGTGTTTCTTAAGAAGAATGGCCATGCAAGTCTTGTAAATAAATTATAAATATCAGACCTAAGAACACAGTAGGCATGTTTCTTCACTGGTCCCTTAGGAACGGTGTGTAACTTGTGCTCAGAAGCGAGATTTTTGCAAGCCTGGCTTTGAACAAGTGGTCTCCATGGATACCTCTTCCACTTTTAGCAGTGGCCTCATTAGATGGAGGTGGGTGAAAGATTGCATCCTTTTGATTTGTGTGTGTAGGTACTTCAAAACCTAACGGCGACACCGTCTTGCCGTTTGCTGCCAGGCTGGAGTGAACTGCAAGGAGAAGAGACCATTTTTCCTCTGACACCCTTCCTTTTCTTCTGTCTCTTGAGCTCTGCTTCCTTTTCCCTCTTTCTATAATTAGGAAAAAGCTAGGAAACCCCAAGCTGGGGAGAAAAATGTTATTTTCCTCTTCTTTTTCTTCCCTTAGATTTTTGCTTTGCTGCTTTAGTATCACTTTCAGGAAAGAAGGCATCGCTGCTGGTGCCGCTGTTTGATGTGATGCCGATGATGCAAAATCTCCCTTGGGCTGAGCCACACGCCCTGGGACTCTTTGGGACGCCATGCAGTTTGCTCTGGAAATCTGAAAGAGATTTGACAGTTCCGCATTTTTCCATTTCCCAGTCTAGCCTGCAGGCCTTGGATTTGATAGTCGTCTCCTATCCCTAATCTAACCTGCTCCGATCCTACTTAGGTTTCTGAAATCAGCCAACAGCATCTGCATGGGCTACACTTCAGGTGAAAGTTACAATCAAAATAAAATAAAAAACAATAGCATATTGACCCACTCACAACAGGAGGATCTGGAGCTGCCTGGGGGTTTGTGCCTGGGGGTGAGGGGTCCTTGGTGTTATCTGAGCTTGGTTGTTTTCTTGCAGATGTTTCATTACCCAAACTAGGTAACATCATCAGCATTACCTACCTAACTTCTTCCTCCCTCCGCCCGGTTCGATTGCACAGAGTCGGGCTGCTCCAGGTCCTGTCAACCAAACCATGCCGGTTGGCAGGCCCTCGGACCAGATCC
>JANHGD010001802.1:28666-44320 GCA_027560375.1 Imantodes cenchoa
AAAAAAGCTTTGAAAAAGCTACATTCGGAGTATAAGACACACCCAGATTTTCAATCTCTTTTGGGAGGAAAACAGTGCATCTTATACTCCGAAAAACACGGTAGGTCCTCAAAAAAGTCTGATTATTTCCAACCTCTGCTGTCTTTTTCCTCCTGATATTCTCCAAAACACATGCACCCTTCTTATGAAGTTTCAAAAGCTTCTCGGGCTTTCCAAAACCTTGCAAGAAGGCTGCGCTTGCTTTCTCTAAATCACACTCAGCCTTCTTGCAAGTTGAAGAACAACACACCTAACCTCAAGAAGAATGCCTGGCATGGCAAATAATTGTCTTGTATTGGGTCATACCAGGCATGCCTAATCAGCAGAAGAAGAATATGACAAAGGTCAGCTATGCATAGCAGGGCTGGAAGAGTGCAGGGTAGTAAAAACAGCTGCAGCTTTGTCCTGTTGAATTGGATGGCTACTCACAACCCTAATCCTAATTATAATTAAGATAAACATTAAAAATGCTTCAAGATCAAGCCTAATTATGACATCATAGCAATATAATAGCATAGTTAACAAAAATTCTCAGTGAATTACAATAATATACAATAATAAATGTAATCAATTTCTCATTTAAAAATAAATATATTTACTAAATAAAATGTTTATTAATTCACCTGTTCTCTTAGGATAAACAATATTTGATGTTTGGTAAGTAAGATAATGGCAACCTGATCCTTTTCTATTTCCTAGCAGATGAATAGTGAATAATTCAAGCACTGAATGACAACTGAAAGTATAGTGTCCTGAACAGAGATCTCCATCACAGAGGAACTACTCCTACAATACCAGAAAAGTAAACGATGGTATTGTTCAGTTATTTTCAACAAATGATACAACAAAATTATTAAAGCTCCTCTCAGTTCCGAACAGAAGAGTCTTCATCTTCTTTAATCCAGTAAAGGTAATGCCATGATAGCAAATAGAAGCAAGAAATGTAACAAGAGAAAAAAAGAGGACAAACGAGCAGTGAACCAAATAAGTGGTGGGATATTTAAGTTAGTTCCCAATCTCTCAAAGATTTTAATTTAATTTTCAATTTAAAACATAAATTTTAATTTAAAACTAAGAAATAATTTTACAGGAAAAAAGGCTTAACCAATTTGAGAAATCGAAATACATATTTCCAGCATAAAGCATTTCTTCTTCACTATTCAGGTAGTCTTGTTTCATTTGTACTTAAGAATTAACATGGCATGATTTTTTTATGTTTAACGAACAACAGATTGGTCTTAAACCACAGAAAGCTATAATGGAAAAGTTTAAGTTTTTTTCGGAGTCCTTTCTATTATAACTGAATCCAATATTCAAGTATAATTCAAGTTAATTATACTTGAATATTTCCATGAATGAGGAATGAATTGGTGTAGTTGGACAGGAGGAATGGTGCAAGAGAGGGTGTGATCCCACTGGTCCTCAAATAGGCAGTCGCCCATCCCCACTTGAAGAAACCAGTCCTGGATATAATTTTAATCCATAATTTTAATCCATTCTCCAACCTTCAATATTTAGGTAATATTTTGTGAAGGTGGTAGTCAGTTTGCAGCTTCTGAAGGTCTAGAAGAAGTTGATTATACTGATCCTCTTTAGACAGATTTAAGACAAGGATTTATTGCTAAGGCAGAATTGATTGTGCTTGGCATGACTGGGATCTTGACAGGGTTAGACAGGTTCAGAATGAGGATCGTGCATCCATCCCGGTCCTACTTCATCTCTCAGTGGCTTTCAGTATCATTGATCATGGTACCTGAGCATGGGTGCGGAGAATGGAAAGAACAATGCTAATTTTCTGCAAATTGCAATGATTATTATTATGATCCTTCCAATACTTTTGAATATTTTTGCATGACCATCACATGTGATAGAATGTTTCTTCTTTATTGAGGCATTTCTAATATTCATTATATAATTTCTCCATCTTGCAGACAATTGATAGAGTTATACACACTATATATCTAAAACATTTTATACCAATATTCTTTCAGATTAAAGCTTAGAATGAATTTTTTCATTTTTTACAGCTTTTTCTATTATTCCCATGGTTATTCTTTGAAATTTTGCATCCGTTTATAATATAATTTTTAATGTATTCCTTCTCTTGTGCAATTTTAGTAATAATTTGTAAATCCATGCTAATCAATTCTCTTGGTTCTGTATAAGCATTTCAAATTCTATTCTCTCTTTTAAGGTCACTTCTTTTTAAGATCACTTTTTATTCTTACATAAATTTACATATACATTAACCATGATAAATTCCTATCTTCATAGAGCAATTCTTGCTGTGTCTTTAATCTGTTTCCTGAATTTGGATGTAGCATATTAGCATACAAAATTAAAGCTTTCTAACTGCAGTTATCCGTGAAGTAAAACGCTTTTGGTCACGATGGTAATGCTGAACTTATTTGTAGAATATTCCACATTTTTAATAGTGTCCCTTCAAATTCTTGTCCTCTTTTGTTCCTTTGTACCCCAAATCCATTAGCCAAGCAAGATCCTCTATAATCGATGTTCCAATATTCAGATATTGTATCCATTTTGTTATCCATGATAGAGCTTGTTTGATAATACAATGTACTTAGGAAATGTAGGGCCAGCTCTCTTTTAAGTCAGATTGTGAATCTGTTTTCTCCCGCTTTATGAGTGTATTAATTTTCTTTGCCAGACCTGTAAGCTTTTTTCCATCTTTCAAGATCATTTATTCATTTCCATAATTTATTATAATTGTTCTGAAATGTATTTTTGTTACATTCTGTCAAATAAAGTCCTAAAAGTACTTACTGGATCTTTTGTTATCTCTTAGCTAGTCTTTTTTCCCCCCACAAAATCTTCAGAAATTAGGTATCGTTTTCATTAACCCTTGCCTTGTACCTTTACTTCTTGAAATCATTGTGCAGAGTATCCCATTTGCTTTAATCTTTGCTATTTGCCATTAGTATATGCTATTCACCCAATTCTTCTTCTGGATTAATTTCATTTAGGAGCTCTAGTCAGAATGTCCAATACAAATTCCCAAAGATTTCTCTGCATCCAAAAATATTACACCAGCTGTTTCGTTGTTATTGTACACGAATACATAGACTATGAATTTACTGTTATCCTTCATCTTCTTCAGTCTGATTTGTGTGCAAATTTATTTATTTAATCAATTTCTAAAATCACCCATCTCAATCAAATTGACTCTTGGCAGTGGACAATTATCACAATTAAAACTATAAAAACACAAAAATGATTATAAATAATACACACAGGTAACCTGTATTAACCTTTGTTAACAACCTATTATTGTATTTACTCATGGAAAGTCTACAATCGCTTCTTCTCTACCACAAATTATGACAATCCTCATATTGGATCTCTCCAGGATCAAATATTCTCATTTAATATTTGATTGCAAGTCTAATTCAGCTATTGTTTTTTTTTCCAAAAAGATTTTTTATTTTTCCACCAACACATCATACAGAATTCCATATACATTAAAAATTTTCATTACAGTAAAATATATGGTTATACATTTAATCAATCTTTAAATTTTGTAAAAAAAAAAAAAGTTTGCGCTAAAAACCAGCAAAGGGTTATGGGATAAATCAGCATTCAGCCACTTTTACCAGTCAATCAGTGTTTGATATAAATCAGTTTTGATATAAATCAAAAAGTAAAGAAAACTTTAAAATGAGCAGTTAAAACTAAAGAATATTTAAAGATAACATACAGTTGAAAGGAAAAGATGGAAGACCAAACCTTGTGATTGGTCCTACCAAAAATTGTGAAGATCAAGATCCCTCTTCCCAGCAGGTACACACCTGTCTGAAATGGTATAGGGTCTCCTGCTTGAGCAAGGGATTGGACTAGAAGACCTCCAAGGTCCCTTCCAGCTGTATTCTGATTTAAGTGAGGAGAGGAAAGAAATAAAGATTAAAAGGGGAAACATTATAAAGCAAGCAGCAATACAGTTTTGCATAGAGATCAAAAGGAAGGTTAATATAAAAGTTTATAGAGACATCGTTAGAAGAATGTTTTGGGTTCGAATCGAGATGGCTCATCTAAGGAAAACACAGGGCGAGTTGCTTGGCACAAAAGCAGAGCTTATTTCAATAGCACAATGTGCAGTACAGCAATTGAAGGTTGCAACAGAGTTACAGTTTTCAAGTAATTACTTTTATATCTTTCCTCTCAGAAATAGAGCTGTCCTTTAGGAATTATTGGAAACTTTAACTAGCTGAAAGGCCAAAGTGGGGCGCTTAGCGCTTAGGCACCCTGCTGAGTGTGTGTGGGTTTTCCCACTCATTTACCATATTAACTGACGTCCTGCTTGATTAGCACTGCAGCTGGAAGTGGCAATCACATAGAACAGGGGTGTCAAACTCAAGGCTCGGGGAACGGATTCGGCCCACAGGGTACTTAGATCTGGCCCATGGGGCCGCCCTGGAAACAGCAAAGGACCGGCCTGCAGTGAAAATGGGCTCCTGAGCTCAATTTTTGACTGTCACGGCCTCCTGAAACCTTCTGCCAGTGAAAACAGAACTCGGGAGTCTGTTTTCCCTGGCAGAAGCACTCGGGTCACCACAGGTGCTCCCGACAGGAGTGATGTTGAGCTGGCCATGACCACCCTGGCCATGACCACCCCGGACACCCGAGGTCAAACTCAACCCTGATAGAGCCCACAACAAAATCGAAGTTTGACACCCCTGACATAGAGGAAAGGATTTTTTTTCTTTATTAAGAGGCATGCTATCTGGTATTTACCTGAATAGGATATAGTAGGATTACCCCACCACCATTAGAATAGCAAAAGACATAGAGCTCACTACACTGCACAATCTCTAGGGCAGTCATGTTGAATCTATGGCACGCGTGCGCACCGGTAGGAAGGTAAGAGGAACCCGCCCCCGATCTGGAAGTATACAAACACAAATAAATAAATAGTTTCTAATGTTGTGTTTGACAGCCAGCTTGGTGTAGAAGTGGTTAAGGTTAGAAGTCTGGAGACCATACGTGTATAATAATAATACTTTATTGTCATTGCATGTATATACATAGTATACTCATACAACGAAATTCACGTAACGCCTAACAACCAGACCCAACACACATAACAATCCCAAAAAACACACCCCACCCGCCACAAATTCCCATCCTGAACCACCCAAACATTCACACAACAGACCAAGTAATACTGTACAACATCTCACTGATGGTGACTCTTTAGTTCATTGTTAAGTGCAATTATAGTTCTGGGATAATAAAATTCAGTATTAGGTATGATTAACATCAGCTGTTAAGACTACAGGTAATTCTCGGCTTACAACAGTTCATTTAGTGATCATTGAAAGTTACAACGGCATTGAAAAAAATGACTGATGACCATTTTTCACTGAACACTGCAGCGTCTCCATGGTTACATGATTGAAATCTGTGACAAGAAAGGTCCTAAAATGGGCCAAAATTCACTTAACAGATGTCTTGCTTAGCAACAGAAATTTAGGCTCAATTGTACTCATAACTCGAGGACTACCTATGCAAGATTTGTAAAAGAACCAGTGCTGTAATATCTTCTTAAAAATAAATCAAGAATATATGAGGTTATTAAAATTTGTATTTAAACAATTTTAACACAAGGGATTTGTTTATTGTCTAAGTGATTTCAAAGGCTATGCAGCACTTCAGGTTTGAAGGGCAAAAAAAGTACTTTAAAAATGCTCGTGTACGTATATAGCACTTAAAACAGCATTTTTATTTGTAATGGAATACTAGAATTATTATAAATTTATTGCTTCACAGTAGTACTCAAACTTTATTCCTAAAATGCATTCTTCATGCTACTGTATATCTTTTTTTCAGATTGTATGAAATAGTAAAAATGCACATTACATAAAATCATTTTTATTTTTATTTTAACACGTGTGGTACTTGTGTTTGGATTTGCAGGCTATCTCTTGAAATATTTCAACCATGACTAAAAGAGAAGCAGAAGAACTAATAGAAATTGAAATTGATGGAACTGAAAAACAAGAGTGCACTGAAGAAAGGTATATAGAAAGATTCCATAGGATCCCATACAGGATTATTTTTATAGTTGTCTTTCTGATTAATAAAGGAAGGTTAAATCCATTTGAAAAATTGTTTTCATTTCAATTATATGGAAATAATATTTTTCTTGACTTTAAGGATGTAAAAATATATGAGGTTTTTTATGAAGGATAGAAAGAATAAATTTGTTATTACTGTTCAAAGAACTTTTGATGCTTACAAGAAGTTGAAGCAACAGATGTTTTTTCTACCTCATCCCTTATTACTTTGGGGTTAGGGTTAGGTTTATAAAATTGAAATATAAGTATCACATGAACAGGACTTTCTTTAAAGCCAGAATACATATTACTTACAAAATAATTTAATAAGAAATATTTAATTGGTAGGGAAAATAATTGTTTTATAGCTGTCAATTAAGTTTCATAAAGTTGACTTGATCTTTGATTCCTGTTCATTAGTATTAAAATACTAGTCAAGAAGTTCATGGATTAAAGCTGCTAATCATCTGCCAGCACATTTTGATTTTTGCAATGTATGTAATGTACTTGTGACTTTTTTTTATAGCTGTTGCCTTAATCACATCCTTGTACATTTTGAAGATTCTTTATAGGGGTGTAGAAACAACAGAGACATTTAATGATGCATGCTAAATTTCTAGGTGATTTGCCAAAAGACTGCATCCCTTTCCCAAATTATCATACATTTCAAAATCTTGCAATTAATTAATGCATTTTTATATGAAAAAGCTCCATTATGGTACTCAAATTATTGTTGTGGTTTTTGTCTCACGCCTAGTGTATTTTAGAATTAAAAATAAAATAGTTTAATTAAATATCCATCTATAACCTTCATGTCATCAGTCATTTAATATTTGGAAGAGACATTGATTTAGGTGTTTACATATGAATTATCTACCTGTACGTCTTGTCAATGTCCAATATTATTGAACTTTTAAAAAAATGTTCAAATCAGATTTAGGCCAACAAATTAAAAATCTATTCTAGAAAGAAAAATGTTTAAAATACAGTGGATTATTTTTTAATTCTTTCATTTCAGCATTGTTGAACAGACTTACACTACTGCAGAATTTGTAAGTCAGGCTATTGATATCAATGAACCAGTTGGAAACCTAAAGAAATTACTGGAACCAAGACTTCAATGTTCCTTAGAAGCCCATGAAATATGTCTGCAAGATATACAGGTATAAGCATAAATTGTTTAAAGAGTTGTAAATAAGGATTAGTTTTAGAGTTAGATTTAGTAGTAAATCAATATAGATTTAGTCCAATATAGACCAGTCATAGGTTCATGTACACTTCTTTTATATAATATGGGGTTTTTTCAAGTATTCTACATTTCCCCTCTCATATCTGATACATTTATCAAACTAGCTGCTACCTTTTATATAAGAGTTTTTGAATTACTTAAAATAAAGTTAATATTTATTTAGGAAAATAGAATATAAGGTCAGGTATGAGTATGAGAAAGCTAAATTATAGCAAATAATATAGCCTACCTTAAATATGAAATACTAAAGTTTGTGGATTATAGTAGTGCATGTAGAGGAAAGTTTTGGCTCGGATAGTGGAAACCGATTGTTCTAGGATGCAAAACAAGCCATTGTTTGGTTATGAATACATCAGAAAAAAACAATAGAATTTTGATTTATTCAGATGAATCACATGTTTTTGTGTATCTAAATGAGAGCAGAAAGTTGCCTTTTTATTTAAGGAATCTAGCTTATAGAAAAAAAGCAGCACAGTACTGTGCAGTATAAATGCTATTTTCAACAAACTTCCAAAACAAAGATTATTCCATCCCGGGGTACAGGGAGGGAACTGTTTTGATCTGCAACGATTTTGACATCTTAAATATGATACTGATTCTTTGTGATATTGCCATATAATGTAGTGGGGTATGTAAGATTGTGTATGTGTAGCGCACATGCATACATCTTTAAAAGAATGTATTGATAGCTTTGTTATTTGTGATTGGAAAATAATGGTTTCACATGATTACAGGTAGTCCTCAAGTTACAACCTCAATTGAGCCCAAAATTTCTGTTGTTAAGTGAGACAGTTCAGTAAAGTTTGTCCCATTTATAACCTTTCTGCCACAGTTGTTTAAGTGAATCACTGCAGTTGTTAAGTTAGTAACATGGTTGCTACGTGAATCTGGCTTCCCCATTTATTTTCTAGTCAGAAAATTACAAAATATGATCACATAATCCCAAGACACTGCAATCATCATAAATATGAACCAGTTGTCAAGGATCTAAATTTTGATCATGTAGCATGGGCAAGTTGCAACAGTCATAAATGTGAAAATGGTCATTAATCACTTTTTTCAGTACCGCTTTAATTTTCATAGTCACTAAATGAATGGTTGTAAGTTGAAGACTGTGTATTTATAAAGTCAATACTACTCTGAAATTTTTAAGAAATGTTCACATTGATAGTTATGAATTGTTGACTTCAACATTTTTCTAAATCTCCTTTTGTTATCAAGCTGGATCCAGACCGTAGTCTGTTTGATCAAGGTGTCAAAACAGATGGAACTGTGCAGCTCAGTGTCCAAGTAATATCGAGGCAAGGTAAATTATTACATATCTAATAAAGTAGGCTTTAAATGTGAAAAAGTATAAATAGAAGCATAAGGTAGCAAAGAGGGAACAGGAAAATACTTTTGGCACCAGTTCCTAATAATTCGTTAGTTTCATAATGGAGAGCTGGGATAGAGAGCTGGGCAGCTTAATGAAAATATCATGGGGCATCATTACTTTTTCTCTTAATTGCTTTCCCTTCCCTTGTTTCATGAGAGATACAGTATAACTTTGAAAAAACTGAAATAAAATCTTTTGCTAATTAGTTCATATAGGAATATTTCACCTATAATATTCCATTAAAAATGAAATTTACTGCTGTGGAGAATAAAGACTAATAACTTTTTTCCAAGTATGATTTTTAAAACTAAATGCATTTGAAGATGCAATCTAAGTAATAATTCTGTACATTATGTTAATATTATATTTAGGTACCATACAGTTTCATTATTTATAAATATTATGTTTGTCTGTTCATGCCCTTTTCTTTTTCTGTATATAGGAATGGACCCAAAGTTAAACATCCTTGAAATTGTGAAGCCGGTCGAAACAGTTGAGGTAGTGATTGATCCAGATGCCCATCACACTGAAACTGAAGCACACCTTGTTGAAGAAACTCAAGTAATAACATTAGATGGAACTAAACATATTACCACCATATCTGATGAAACTTCAGAACAAGTAACTCGATGGGCTGCAGCATTAGAAGGGTACCGTAAAGAACAAGAACGCTTAGGAATACCGTATGGTAAGACATATCATTAAATGATAAGAATTAGGGGTGTACAAAATTAATTGCTCCATACATCTCATTTTCTCAGAACATGATGAAAGGGTCATCTGAGTTTAGTAGTTATCTAGAAGTAAACTTTCTAGAACATGCCATTTTAGACCATGTCTAAAACATGAACCATCTGTGTTATGGGAACTTTATTTTTATAAAATCACTCAACCACTCCTGCAAAGTCCAGGTTGGTAGAAGAGTGGAACATTCTGGGGAATGCTGGAATGTTCTGGTTCTGCATGTAACTCTAAAACAAAGTATTCAGTGGAATATCATTTTGATCTTCCTGTTTCATCCACTGCAAGTACTTCTATTTAGCTTTATGTAGTTTATAGATGTAAAAATGAAACTCAGTTACTGTATAGTGAGTTGACACAGATGGAATCAAATATTGTTTTGTCTATCCAGTTACTATCAACAGACATTAGTTTTTATAGCCTATATGGATATGCAACAATTTAACTTACAAATAAAAGAATGTGTTATGATACTGAATTTTATTCACTAACAGCTTCAATATCTGTTGAAAACATAATGGGTAGCATTACAAGTAATCCTTGACTCATGACTATTTGTTCAGTGACCATTTAAAGATACGATGGTACTGAACAAAGAAACTTAGAACTGGTCTTTAAAGTTGTGGCTGTTGCAGCATCCATGCAGTCACGAGATCGCAATTTGGGCACTTGGCAAACTGTTTTTTCACCTGGTTGCCAAGCACTATACAATCACTTGATTGCCATTTGCAAACTTTTCTGCTGACTTCCAGAAAGTTTGCAAGTGGCTAGGTAAGTGTTCTTCTCCTGTACATCCTGCAGGGGAGGAACATCATCATCATTATAGGTGATGAATTCCATATGATTCTGAAAGAAATTGCAATGTTAATTAATGATGTATTAGATTTGAGCCTACTAATTCTCAGTTGCTTCTGCTGATGACTATTTTCTGCTGGAATTTTATGATGACTTAATTATTTTTGCAGAATGTACATTATATAGAATATGTCCTATTTCAACATTGGGAAAATGAATTCTTTGTATTTTCCTAGATCCAGTACAATGGTCAACTGATCAGGTACTGCATTGGGTTGTATGGGTGATGAAGGAATTCAGCATGACGGACATTGACCTCAATACACTTAGCATTCCGGGAAGAGAACTGTGTAGCCTCAACCAAGAAGATTTCTTCCAAAGAGTCCCTCGGGGAGAAATCCTATGGAGCCATCTGGAACTTCTTCGAAAATGTATGTGCGTTTTCTTAGCAAGTGTGTTTTTTAAAAAGTAAATAAATAAAATGTTTTACATTGTAGATATTCTAGTTGGTCAATCCATGTCAAGTGGTCTGATTTCAGGAAAGTGCCCAGGTCAACCACGGTTTTGATGAAATTTGGTGTGAACATGCACACGCATCACCAATGAACATTGGTAAAGTGTTATGTTTGCCGATGCCACACTTGTGGAGATCTAGTCATTTGTATGAGCCCATGCCGCAGCCTTTGACAGTATGATTCTGAGATTTCAGCAACTTTGAGATATAATATCTCCGGAAATATTTTGTTGAGAGAAACAAAACTTGTCTATTATGTACAACTTGTTGGGTTCTATTAAACAAAATAATAAAAACATTCATGAGTGATCTTCATCTAGACAATTTGGAACAAAGTTGGCCAAAAATGACTGTGGCATGAAAAAAGGGTAAAAGTTTGGCGTCTTATATCTGGCAGTAAAGGTATGAGAAACATGATGCTTTGTGTGTAATAACTTAGCAACACAAGGTTTTCGAATATAAAATTTAATTCTACTGTTTTCCAATAGTTCACAAATTGAGTGTAAAGTTGATGTTTTTTGTAAAAATATCAAAAATAGGGTATTTTCAGCCCACTTTTACAAAAAAGACCTTCTGGAAACTCTGTTAAATCATTCTCATTAGAAAGAGCATGTTTCAACCCCTAAAAAAGAGAGTTAGTATTTTCGCTGATGTATAAAGCCCTAAAAATTAGGGACAAAGTGGAGGACGTTGTATGGCAACATCACATCCGTTCTATTATTGTTTCGTCTTGTTTGTTGTATATAGACCTCATTACTACTATTATATTGCTTTGGTCCGTGGTGACGTTGTCACTACCAGTTCAGGCACTTGAACCAGCAACCCCATTGCCATAGGGGGCATGCCTGATAGCTGCAATACCAGCCACGGGTGGGTTTCTTGGTTCAGGATCCCAAGCCTGTAGTTTGGTTTCTTCCTCAAGGTTCCAAAGCCTTGTGTGGGTATCTGTCCAGTTCCCAAGCTGCTGATTGGGCAGCTTATCCGAGGTTCCCAAGCCTAAAGTTAGTATCTTATATGGTTCCCAAGCTAAAGTCCATACTATTCATATAAACTACCAAATTCCAATGATCGCTTATGTATTATTGAATTTATGCACCATGTTCTTTAGCATTGCTTCTGGGAATTGATACTGTCGACCTGACAATGTGACTGAAGGCGCTGGAAGCACTCAAATAAGATGTGGTTCAGGAACCGAACAAACATCTTGTCTTTCAGGCCAATAAAATGAATGAGCAGGGCCTCGCAGATGCATAAATGTTACCAACGCATCATTTTGTTCGAATGAAATTTCCACGACGTTGCCTACCCACCATTGTTTGTCATAAATGCAAGCAACATAACAACTGGGAAATAGGTTGGCCAATTTTAAATTTGGATCGACGGTATTGGACATTTTGGCCACAAAGTTAATTGTGTGATTTGAAGCTTTGCTGACAGAAATTGAATTTGAACCAACTGGCACAAACTGGTGGTGACCTCTTGTACCAGCTATTGTGCTGCTAACTTCCCATCTTTTTACAGCATCCTGCTTTCTTTGATTTCTTTATTTAGAACGTATATATATTTAATTCCGTGAATGTTTCTGTCGCAAAAGTTGAACAGATTTGTCAGCATCAGTATTTGGTCGGTTGATGGTTGCTGGAGACTGGCTCCAGCAGCCAAATGTTTAGTCCTGCTGCGAACTCAGTTGCATGGTGATTTGGTGAAATAAAATTACATGGTAAAACATTCACAGAATTAAATATATATATGTGCCAAAGGAAGAAATTGAAGAAAACAAGATGCTGCGAGAAGAAAGAGTTATGATGCGAACCGGTGGCCAAGGTAAGTGGAACCCACCCGTGTTTAGATGGCGTTAGAGGGAGTAATGCTTCCCAGCCTTGCCCTGTTTTCTTTCTTTTTTGTCTAAAACACAGAACAATTAACACATTGGAGTTTTAGTCCTGCCAAACCATGGCTATTATGAAACAGTTTTCTAGAACACACAGAATTTAATGAATTCTTCTGACTTCAAACAAAACAAAATCTATTTTGTCCTATCTTCAGTTTATAATATTGTACATAAAATTGGTACATCTTTTTATATTTTCCTTTGTTTTCCTTGTTTATCAACTGCAGTAACATTTTCTTAATAGCAAAATTTTGTCTTTATTATCTATTGCAGATGTACTAGCTAGCCAGGAACACTCTGGAGAAATAGCAACAGTTACTATTGATCAACGTAAGTTGTCATTCTTTGAATACTTACTAAAGAAACATGCTTTAATTAGAGACTTAAACTATAAAAACAAAAAGAACTTTTATAAAGTTAAATCTGTAATTTAAAGTATAATTAAATTAAATAGAAATTATTGTTTTTTTACTGAGAAAAGTCCATTCTGCAGATATACTCATGTAATTATACTTGAACTAAAATTATGTTACTGCTGAACAAACTAGTTGATTAATATTTTATTTATATCCTTCCCCCCAAAAATAACTTAATTGCAAAGAGTATTTTCTGAGCCTATTGCCAAATCCAGAACCAACAGCCTCCAGGTACAGGTTCACACATTTCTATCTCTAATTTGACCTTGGATGTTACAGCTCTAGTATTTGTCATCAGCTCAGTTGAAGTAATGGATCACTTTTCCAAGAAGGTAATGAATTAACTTCTGAGTTGTTGGGAAAATAGGATATACCATATTTTTGGGAGTATAAGACACACCTTTTTCTTCCCTAAAAGAGAGTGGAAATGTTGATGTGTCTTAGACACTGAATTCAGCCATTTTTGGCCTCCCGAAGCCCTGCCCTGCACAAAAATGTGTGTGCAGAGGGTTTGGAAGGCCTGCAGAGTGCTCCTGGGGGAGGGCAAAAATGTTTTTTTCTTATCTCTTCGAAATCTTGGTGTGTCTTATACACTGGTGTGTCTTATAATCCGAAAAATGCGGTACTTTGGAAAAAGCTAAGAGCTCATATTAGAGTTAGTAAGGACTTTAGTTCTGTTTCTCCATGAATACAAACTGAAACTACCTAATCAGGAACAGAACCACTACAAAACAATGCCTCCCAACTCTCATTCACTTCAGACAACCCAGTAATAACATCAGTAATAGAGATTCAGTAAGGCCAGGAGTCACCAGGAGTTAAGCCAATTTAAAATCCACTTTGTATTTTCTCATAAATGTCTGTATTTAAGTTCCATTTTTAGTTTACATGCAGAGTACAGGTTACAGATAATGGAGTTAAGGAATAATGCTTCTGGTATAAAACATTAGTTATGTTGCTGATTCATTATATATTCCTTTTTTAATTACACCATGTTAAGCAGAACATTATGCATTGTCCATCAAATTTTTTTAAATATCTTAAGAGGTTGTCTCTGTTATGGTTGGAAATAGCAATTTATGTGTTTCATTATTTGTACATTTATTGTCTGTTGCTTTGTCCTCTCTAGCTGTGCAGATTATTCCAGCTTCAGTTCAGCCTTCTACTCCAACCACCATTAAAGTCATTAATAGTAGTGCAAAGGCTGCAAAAGTACAAAGAGCTCCAAGGATTTCAGGGGAAGATAGAAGTTCACCTGGTAACAGAACAGGTATTTTTTATTAAAGCAAATATTTTAATTATTATTCTAAAGAAAGACAATGATTTTGAAGTTGAAGGGAAATGCCTACGTTGCCAGGCTTTTGTGAAAATCTAGAAATGAAGTACAATCTCTGGAAATATATTAAAATACAAGAGTAATAAAATATAAAGGCACACTTTATATTTTATTACTCTTGTATTTTAATTTTCCATGCATATTTCATTGACAAATTAATTATTTTCTCCAATAAAGAGAAAGCATCTGTTCAAGGAGGACTGATTTATTTATTTAATTATTTAATTATGAACTTCTTATTTTTATTGTAGTTTAATGCTTCCCCTCAAAAAGTGTTTGAAATAGTTTCACTACTATTATTTTTTTTTAAAGGTTAGTAACTCTTAGAAGATTTCAATCCCAAGGATGTTTAATCAAATCTCTCACTAAATTTATGTTTAAGTTTGTTGTAAGTCTCTTCAAGAATTTTCTTGATACCTATATACTATAGAAAATGTAGGAGAGCCACGTTAATCTATGGTAACAAAAAAATGAGGAGTCTGGTGGCACCTTCCCAACTAATTTTATTAAAATGTATGAACTTTCATGATTGGTTACAATCAGGGGTGGTATTCACTTACTTTCCGTATAGGTTTGCAAATGTGAGCGTGCACGCTTCGCTCTCACACGTTACCTCCGCACATGCACACAGCCTCCTGCACAAGCTTTTTACTCACATGCATGCCTGCCGCGCATGCACCCAGCCATGAAAATATGGCTAAATAGGACTGCATTATGTCCAGGCAGGTGGCCAGGCCCACCCGCAGCCAGCGCTACTGGTTCACTGAACCAGTCTGTACTGGCAGAATACCACCTCTGATTACAATCATGAATGGTTACAAGCACCACTAAACACTTTAGTTAAGTGTAAATTGGGATTGGAATGCAGGCCTTCACAAATAGCATTCATTAGAATTAACTAAAATGTTAAGCTTTTGAATTAAGAAATATTTTAATTGAGCTAGCTCAGTCTTCTTCGACTCATCTGCAGATATGTATCTGTCTGTTCCTATGATTTTTTGCAATGGTGATGCGGGAAAAGTAAGTTGTAACTTGTGGAGCATGTCCAAATTATGGAACACTGATATAAATTGTAAAAAACATTTAACCATATTTTATATTTGAATTCTAACTTGTAGAATTTTAATAAGTAAAAAGCTTGGTCTCTTCATTGACATTTTAGTTCAGTGTTTCTCAACCTTGGCAGTTTGAAGATGTGTGGACTTCAACTCCCAGAATTCCCCAGCC
>JANHGD010001802.1:50148-71596 GCA_027560375.1 Imantodes cenchoa
ACATCTCTTTTACTCCCTATGGGAGAGACCATTCGTTGTCCACCTGTGGCCTTACTCCTAAGTCGACCCTTGTTCCTTAGCTGATCCTTTCGTCTGGCAGCTCTGCGCATGCACACACTGGGAACAGGCTGCAGCTGTTCATCTGCCTCACTGATGTCTGACTCCAAAGGCACCTGATAACTATCAGACTGCCCTGGCTCCATCTCTACCTCGGACGCAGAGCACTTGTCAGAGCTCCAGGACTGGCCCATGTTCCTCCCCAACCTCCTCACTGTCCGAATCTGCTGCCAGCTCTGCTGGCCGCTGGCAGACCACATCATTTCCGTTGCTTTTGATGCTATGATGCTGTGTAGCTTGAGAACTGCACTTGTATATGTAAGTATACATTTAAGGAAAACAAAATTTATAATTCTGTGTATTTCTGATTATACAGAAGAAAATAACATCATGATACAAACTAAGTTTAAAAAAAAATACTCTTGTGGTTTTCTTCCTGGATTGCCCAGTGGCAGGGATAGGTGGCTGTAAAGAAGCAGGCTGATCATATACGATTACTAAATCTGTGTGCCATTATTACCATAGAAAATATGTTAGTCCAGTGAACCAGGAGCTTTTTGACTAAAATTACATCCTTTCCTGCATACCAGAATCTGAACTCACTTGGATATAACATTAAAGCTTGCTTGTGAAGATCAGCTTCCCAAATCTAGTGCTTAACAGGAATGCCTGAGCATTCTTTGTGGAACAAAGCGTATAATCAAACAAGTAATATAGGAAAGTTATCACAGAATCACACTAATACAATAAAACTCCAGGAATGTATTTATTTACATTAAAACACTATTATACAAACTGAAAAAAGACATTTTAGAGGGAAGGCATGCCAAGGCAAACACCCTCTCACCCACTGCTAGTTTTATCTATTGTATTTAAAGAAGAAGTTCTATGAATCATGTCTTTTTGCAGAAGAAAAAAACCTACCCCCCTCCCACTAGATGGTCATTATTAAAATTATTCCTCCCAAAAGGTAATTTCTCCATCCAAGTAAAACTCTTGCCCGATAGTTTTATTTGTAATTTATTTATGTAACACAGTATAGAAAGCTATCAGTTCATAAGCAACAATTCTGTATATTATCCTGCAGAAACATTTGTAGGTTCCCTATAATTTTTTTAAACCAGCAGGCATTTCTCTCATCCTTCCCCTTCACCCTGCCCTGGTATAAAAGTGCTCATGATTAACAGGGATGATAATTTTTCTTTTCCTTCCTTCTTTCTTTTTTAGATGAAAAGATACATGGAAAAAAAAACTTTACTCCCTCAATGCCTAAAGGTGTGCACATAAAACAGGCACAAAGAAACAAATGTGTATTCCCATGATTCTCTACATCACTAGTGCAGCAGAAGCAACAATCTGTACAATAAAATGCAACTGCAGATGAAAATAACTCATCTGGAATACTTTCTAAAAAAAAATTCCAAAACATTTTGTCTTTAAAATGCATAGTAAGCAGAAAAAGGAAAACTTGGCGAAGAGAAGCAGCTCAATCCCACATACACAAAAAGCATCCCCCATCAATTCTTAAAGTATATTTCAATTAGGACTTAATTTTTTTTTGTTCATCACAAATCACAAGAATAATATACAACTGGCTAAAGGAGCTGTATGATAAATAATCAAGAAATAATCTATTCATGCACTAGTTAAGTACAGCTAACTTTACAGTACACAAAAACATTCATTAATAATGTAGTGTAAAGACTGAAATGTCAAGAAAGAGTACATTACTGATTTTATAATTCAAGTTCAGGCATCTACTTGTGTTACAGCACAGCTGTCAAAAGGCGATAATGAGTAAATAATAAAACATTGTTTTGTTTGCTTATTTCCATATTACTTTCAGCTGAACATCGATGGGCAGTGAAGCAATCACTTTGCTGTCCAATTCATGAGGTTGCTATGGTGTTCTAGTTCTGCATTTGCTCAAAGAACTTGTAGGTTGGGTTTTCGTAGCCATTTTGTTGCATCTTAGAAAGATGACGTTCCTCTGGTGTCACTGCGGCGTCCACCTAGAGCAGGACAATGGAGACTACAGTCAAACCCAAAAATGGACAGGCCACAATTGTTTGTGGGGCCTTTGATGCTCTCTGAGCTTGGTTGTTTTACTTGCAGATGTTTTGTTACCAAACTAGTAACATCATCAGTGCTAGTAGGGAATGGGATTTGCAGTTATTTTATATCTTGGTGGCCATTAATACATAAAATGACAGCAAGCCCCATTCCCTACTAGCACTGATAATGTTACCTAGTTTGGCAATGACATATCTGCAAGAAAACCATCAAGCTCAGAGAGCACCAAGGACCTCACAATTCAACCCTGAGCTACAAATATTCTTTTCTATCGACACAATTGTTGATTTATTTATTCATTCCCAGCATTGGTATCCCCTTATTTGTACAACTCGAGCAATGCAAAGCTAAATCATTCATAAAAATAAACTATGTTAAAATTTGTTATTGCCTTATTAAAATCTTCATCAGCTGCTTGAAGAGCAAAAAGATGGGGGCCAGTGTGCATACAAGATACTTAAATTTTGTCACAATTGCTTACTTGTTATAATAACACTAATCTAATACAGTTTAATAAATTTGTTTACAGTACGTATGGGCTGTCGTGATACTTTCATAATTTGATAAACTGTCATTGGAAAATAGGACAAGATGAATAAAAATATTTTAGATATGCCGCTGATAAAACTTAGTTTTAATTAAGTTTCTTTTGAACTACTAATTTTCTTTCAAACATTACAAACACTGAGATTGTATAATTGTTATTTTTGTGAACACTAACAATCATGAAAGTATCTGAGCTTCTATTGGTTAACAGACAATGCTGAATATGTCCTCCTCCCCAATTTTTTATATGAAGGTATTGAAATAACATTTCTGGACATAAGAGATACCGTATAAAATTCACTACATATTTAACATTTGTTTAAGCTGTTTAAAAAGTAGATTAATGTTCAGTCCTATTATAGTCACTCAAATCACTCAAATGAGGATTGATTCTGAAAAGCATCAGAGCTGTCATTCACTGTGTTTTACTTCCCAATAGATGCTACGCAGAAAGACAATACAGTCAATGCTTTGGTTAAACATTCTGTAATTTAATACCTTTAAAATGGTAAGAAATAACTTTTTAATACTTTAAGACTACAGAGATAGACAATGTATTTCATGCTGTTATGTGGGTGATATAAAGAAACATAACTAAAATTTAAGTTTAAGCATTTTTTTGGAGAACAGGTCTAGGTATCCAACATAGGAATATTAACCTGGAGAAATTAACTCATACTAAAAATAAGAATGTTAAGGATACAGATGACATATCTCATATCATTCAGGTACTTAACACCATTCTGCTAAATACATAATCTACACAGATGGACTTAAATCTATTTAGCATTGTCTGCTTCTGAAATTATGTATGGAATAATATTTATCAGTTTCATTTACCTCCACTACACCATGATGGATAGATGTATACTGTTTCTTCTTTAGCATCACTAAAGTGATAACAATGACTGTGGCAATGACGACACCCCCTACCATTAGTCCAATGATGGCACCTTTATTTGAACCTACATCTTCAGCAAAGAATACCTAAACATAAAAACAATAGGTTATTGTGTAAGAAGAGAACATGATTTCCAATGTATTTTTTAGCTTTCCAAATTAATACATTTGCAATGTACAATCCAATAATTTCTCCAAAGTGAACACGTTTAAATACCTAAATATTATTTCCTGAGACAAATTATTACGATATGGTTCTCATATTTTAAAGGTGCTGGTTTCACTACTGATTTTGTTTGTGGAAAGCCAACAGTGAAAGTCACAAAGCACAATCATGTGACCATGGGACACTGTGATGTCATAATTGCAAACCCAGAGTGCCCAGATCATATTCACATGACTGAGGGAGACTATGCTGGTTGTAAGTACAAGTCTGGTCATAATTACTATTCATTAAACTCTATTGTAATTTTGAGTAGTTGCTAAATGAATGGTGATTAAACAAAAATCACCCATATTTATAATTTACCAAAATTTTATATATGTGTTTACATAAAGATATAATACAAAATAACACAATGTAATGTAACATGTAATGTCATAAACTATAAGATTTTTACTACAAAAATGTTATCTTACAATGTAATATAATATGATTTCTCAAGATCCAGATTTCAGTAATCACAGGACAACATCCTAAAGAAATTTATATGAAACAGGTTCATAAATAATTGTTTAATTAAAAATGGAGACTACACTTGCCAGTTTCTGATGATGTACTTCATAGCCTGAATCATGTCTGTATTCTGCATCCATTTTTAATTCTGAGGTTTCTTCTGTCTTAACATTGGTTAATCCAGAGCCTAAATTAAACCAAAAAACCAAGAAATGACTAAACACAAACTTTTGAAAATAGTTATATGAACACCATCTACCACAGCTACCAACAGAAAAATATTAAGAAATGCAAATAAAAAATTAGAGACTAAAAGATAGTGTTAAACAGTGAAACAAAGAAATAGACTATACAGGTAATTTAGAGACTACAAACAGTGTTCAGAGGAAAAAGAGGCCAGGTAAATTAAGTTGGAGCAAGCTTAAAAGCTTGAGTCTTATTCCTGGCACTAACTGAGACTGCTGTGCCTGACTGAATTAGCCCACTGAGACATCTAATATTAACATCAATAGAGAAGGGGTGTTGGTCTTACCCGATACGCCTCTTCTCATAGGGTGGAGCTAATCTCCAAGAATTGGATGACACTATCCCTTCAGCCAATGAGGACTGAGTCTGAATATATTCGTCCTCCTGCCTTGATTCCCCCTCTTTTGACGAAGGACGATGGTCAGACTCTGCATATAGCTCCCAAAGTCAACAGACTGGAAAATAAAAGGTTGAAGTCCCGAAGGCTGGAGGTTAGCTCCACCATACAAGAAGAGGTGTATCAGGTAAGACCAACGCCCCTTCTCCATAGTGGGTGGAGCTAACCTCCAAGAATGGGACATACCAAAGCAGTCTGTCCATTGGGAAGGCTAGATCTGGCTGGCTTCTGTAGTCAGAGGCACCACCTGTTGTTGAAACGACCAAATGCTGCCTCCGCAGCAAATGTCAATTTTATAGTGGTGTATAAAGGGAGTTGGACAGGCTCAAGTGGCTGCCTGGCAGATTTCCTTGATGGACGCTTGAGTGGACCACACTGCCATTGTAGCCACACTATGAATTGAGTGCGCCGTCACCCTGGGACGTTGCAACAAGGACTGCAGGTCATAGGCTTTTGCTATTAACACTACGCAGCTAACGCCCTACACTGGAGGAGTAGCCCCAAGGAAGTGGGTTGGAAAGAGACGAACAATGCCTCAGTTCTGCGCTTGAGGTAGATCTTTAGTTCCCTCTGGACATCAAGCTTGTGCCATTGCCAAGTAGAGTGCAAAGGATTAGTGCAAAAACTAGGCAAGACAATCTCCTGGGCCTTGTGAAAGTAAGAGTTAATTTTTGGGACAAATGTAGGGTCCAGATGAATGACCACTTGGTCCACATGAAAGATACAGAGATCTCCCCCCTGACGAATAAGGCGGCAAGTTCCGAGATTCTTCAAGACAAGGTGATTGCTACAAGAAACACCATCTTACAGGTTAGGTAGTGAAGCGAAGTTGTTCGTAAGGGCTTGTAAGGGGGACCCGTCAGTGACAGAAGGACCTTTGAGAGGTCCCAGGTGGGGCAGCGGTGGATGATGGGAGGACACAAGTTCACAGCCTTTTTAGGAACCTGCGCAACAGGGAATGCTGAGATAAGGAGTCCAAGAAACCACAGGACAAAACTGAAGATAGCACCGCCACCTGATGCCAGAACGTGTTGTGGGAAAGGCCTTTGTCAAGGCCATGCTGTAGAAATTCTAACACGATGATGGATAGGTCAACAGGAGAATACCCATCTGAGCACCAGGAGCAGAAAATTTTCCAGGTGGCTGAATAATTCTTTCGGTAAACAGCCTCCTGGAGGCCTGGAGTCTAAATGATGCTATCTGGAACACTGCAATGCCTTAGAGTGCACCGCTCAAGCACCAGGCGGTCAGTTGGTACCACTGAGGGTCCAGGTGGACCAATGATCCCGGCTGAGCGACGACTCTGTTGGCGGGATCCTCCAAGGCTGACAGATGGAGAGGGATTTCAAGTCCACAAACCACACTCTTCTGGGCCAGTGCAGGGTGAGGAGGATTACTTTGGCCCTCTCCTCCAAGATCTTGTCAATGACCTTGGGGAGGAGAGGCAGCGGAGGAAACATGTACAGAAGGCCAGGAGGCCATGCACTGTGGAAGGCGTCCATTCCCTCTGCACCCTGGGTCTGGTAATGGGAGAAATACCTGGGCAGCTGGGCATTTGCCAGGGCGGCGAAGAGGTCCATCACCGGATGACCAAACCTGCCCATCAGGTTCTGGAAGAGGGACGGATGGAGACTCCACTCTGCCTGATCGATGGTAGTGCAGCTGAGCCAATCCACCGTTACACTAATTGCCCCAGAGATGTGCTGCGCCGAGAGAGAGAAGGTGGCACTCTGCCCAAAGACCCAGGGTCCTGGCCTCGTCCATCAGCTGGCAGGACATGGTACCTCCTTGAAGGTTTATGTGGGCTTTGGCGGCCACATTGTCTGTAAGCACCAGAATGTGCCGACCGACCAGCAGATGGTGCAATTGTTGGAGTGCCAGGTAGACTGTGCATAATTCCAATCTGTTGATGGAGCACTAAGCCTCTGTTGGGGACCATTTGCCCTGAACTGCCTTCGATTCGGCATGGGCGCCCCAGCCGATCAAACTGGCGTCCATGGTAATGGTGATAGAAAGAAGGACCCCACTGCCATGGCCAGCGAGGTCCACCACTGAAACGAGTGTCGGACGGGGGAGGGTACAATTACCTTGGAAGGCAACATGCTGCGCCCCGACCTCTGAAAAGGTAAAAAACCCCACTGCAATTCCCTGGAGTGCAGGTGCGCCCAAGGGGTAATGTGTATGGCAGATATCCTTTTCCCCAGGAGTGTGGGAAGCGGCTTCAGGGGGACTCTGTGCTGCCTTATGACCTGATGAGAAAGGTCCACGAGGGCGTCTTGACATTCCTGAGAGAGATACCATACACTCCTGAAAATCCACAATGGCTTCTAAGTGGGTTAGTCTAGTGGTGGGGAACAGATGACTCTTGTCCAAGTTTATCGAGAACATGGGGTGCCTGAGAGTGTTAATCGTTATCTTCACATCTTGTACTGCCTGGTGCCTGGATAGTGACTGTATGAGTATGTTATCCATGTAACATTGGACATGCATGGGTATTGATCTTAAATGCGCCGCTAGTGTTGCCAGCATCTCAGTAAAAGCCTTCAGCGCTGAGGAGAGGCTGAATGGGACGGCCTTATACTCAAAGTAGGACCCGGCATAACAGATTCTTAGATATTTTGGTGGGAAGGCCGAATTGGTATGTGGAGGTAGGCCTCTGTGAGGTGACTCGAAGTGAGGAAGTCCCCCTTCCATATGCCACTCAAGATGGACTGCAGCTTGTGCATTCTGAATCACTTGTAGATGATATAGCGATTTAACTGCTTTAAATCAAGAATGGCACTCCACCCGCCCGAGGTTTTGGGGACCACAAATAAGATGGAATAGAACCCGTGCCTTGGTTGGTCCTCTGGCACCTGCTGGATGGCCTGGATGTCCACCATGTGTTGGATGGCCATATTCATGAAGATCCACTTGCCAGGGTTGGAAGACACAGTGAATTGGATGAAAAACCTCTGGGTGTGTGTGGAGAGGAATTCTAGAGAGAGCCCAGATGACACGGTCTCTCCGACCCACATGTCTGTTGTGGTCTCCTCCCATCTGCTGGCAAAGAGTTTCCAGCCAACCCCCGATGGGAGGGTCCTTGAAAGGGCCACCTGTATTGCTTTCCCCTGCCAATCCTGTCTGGGATCTGTCTTTGCCTACCACCATACTGACCCTAGAACCTGCCAAACCCTGTTCCCTGATCGGGGGCCCAAAAGGGGGTCTATTGTAGGGGGAGGGATGAAAGGAGCCCTTACAAGAGTAGGAAAGGAGAATCTTCCACTTATCATGGGACTCAATTACAATGGGATCCAGCACCTGGCCGTAAAGCGCGCTGACTGGAGGATGGCATCAGAGGTGAATTGGGCAGCGGGCAGCAGTTTATTGAGGTCCTAATGGGCCCCGAGATCATAAACAGGTAGGCACTCCTGAAGTTGTCTCAGCCACCTCAATGACATGCGTGTGAAGGAGGAGACGGTGGTGGATGCCCGAATCGCCCAAGCAACCGTTTGGTGGGCTTTCTGGAGCACCTGCTCTGTCCTCCAGTCTTCCGGCCGCAGCAATTCCTCAGATTCACCTGGCATGAGTACAATGCTGACACTGGGGCATCCACAGGAGGCAATTATAGGTATTACGCCAAATCTGGGGCCACGTTGAAATATCATTTGTCCAGATTATTTGGCAAAGGTCCTGAGGCGGGAGAGAGCCATTGATGCTTGACGGCCTCCACGAAGAGCTTCCGAGGTGGTCTCCTCAAACGGGATCCTTGGGAGAGAAGTCATCATATGTTGCAGATGGAGAGGCGCCCAGATTGACTGTATTCTTTGCTTTGAACAAAAGTGACTTGAATAGGCTGGGGTGGAACAGACCCGAGGAGGTGGGAGGGTCGGACAAAAGTCCCTCGTCCTCAGAGAGGTCCAGGTCTAGCGCACCCTCTTCAAGATCTGAGTGGGACCCCCGCGAGCATTGGTCACACTTTGGGTAAGTGGTGTCAATGTATTCTGTGGAATAGTTCCAGGTGGAAAGTCCGACCAGTTCAGTGAGCGTAGCCGAGGGCCTGGCTTTTGTTGGAGACCCACCTCAATCCCCTGCTTTATGGCGATGGCTAAGATTCTGGACTGCAGGGTCAAGGGTCGCCATCAAGGGAGGGTCTTGAAGCTTTGGTAGCTTGTGCCTCAGGAGCCCTATGGCTGGGAGGAACTTCCCAAATGTCTTTGTCCACAATCCTCAAGTTGGGGTTATCTAAAGATACCTTAGGAGTCCAGGGAAGCCACCTCAGCAGATTCAATGTCTTGACCATCCCTGACCCCTTGGGATGGGCTAACTGTGCCAGACCAGCGAGGCTCCTGGTGACTATGACCAATTTGGCACATATCTTGTCGAGCGCCAGGGCCCTCCGTTTTTCGTGCCTTCGAGTCACCTTGGAAGGGTTAGATGACCACAGCCTCAGAATGCTGCTTATGGTGAATGTCTTTGCCATGTGACAAGCTGGACATCCCCGCTGAGGGCTCTAGGTCAAGGCCCAAGTATGGAGCCTTTTGCCTCTTGGTCGGGCGACTTTTGTGCGACTTGGCTTCTTCAAACATGGTAGCCTGATGGGCAAGAGCAGTGGCTGCACCAGAGCCTGGGCTGAACAGTGGGTCATATGGAGACCTTGGGCTTTAAATGTCACCTCTTGTAATTGGGCTGATGGTCTCCTCTAATGGCCACTGCTGCTCTAACCCACGTCGAGTTAGTCGGTGACTAATGTACCCTAAAATGGCAGCCCTTGCAAAATGGCCACAGCCCACTGATATGGCACCTCAACTGGGCACCGTGGAGTTTTCCACTGCTATGGGGGTTGCGGAGGTGCGGGAAGTGAGACAGGTCATTATTGCTAGCAATGGGATCGGCGGGCGCCCCAAGCAGATGCTGCAAGTAATCAACCGGCCACATGAGCGAAAAGCTCCAGCGGCAGACAATCCGGGCAGGTGCAATAAATGAGAGGGTGAGCGGGCGGCTATCGGCAGTGTAAAGGGCTGAGACTCCTGTATTTAGAAGGTAAGCGATTGGCCTGCTGCACGAGCAAAAAGGCTCTAGTGGCTAGCGAAAGTCTGGGCCGTTACTGATAAGAGGGAGGCTGAGTGGGTAGCATCGGAGTGAAGAGGCCAAGACCCCTATGTCAGGAGGCTGTGACAGGGCAACTGAGCGCGCAAGCTCCAACGGTGATGCAAGCAGCTATCATGCTGAGGTCTGCTGTTCAACAATTACTGATTCGGTCAGGCTGACAAGCAGTCGGGAGATTTTATTTATTTATTTCTCACATTTATATGCTGCCCATTTCCTGAGGTAATTCAAAAGACGAGTCTTTGAGAATTCATGGCCCTCGGCCAGAAGGCCGGCACGCAGGGCGAGCCTGCAGTTGCTCAAACCAGTGACTCTGGTGTTGTCAGTCTGCTGGGGAGAAACTTACGGGTAGTTACCAGAATAAATCAGGTGGAGAGAAGGCCTGAGGAGAATGGGAGCAATGAAGAACATACGTCCTGTTTAGCCGAGGACTGAGTCAAAAGAGGGGGAATCGAGGCAGGAGGACTAATATATTAATTGTCAGATTCAGTCTTCATTGGCTGAAGGGACAGTGTCATCGCATTCTTGGAGGTTAGCTCCACCCACTATGGAGAATCTTGGTTGCAGTTACATTGTGATGTTGTTACATTTCTCAAAGTACAAGTTCAAAATAACATTTGTGGCTCATTGCGAGAAAAGAATGTGTTGGATGATCAGGCCTAAAGCTATAAATATATACAATTGTAAAATGGTGGTTGATATGCACGTCTTAGTCAAAAGAACATTGCTAATGAACAATAAAATTTATATACTGATATTTAATTCTGATTTAAATTAGTAATCGGTAACTCTAACTTATGGCTGAATTTTAGCAAGGCTGCCATTTAATTATGTATTTAACTAGGCTTGAATGAACCAAATCTGATGTATTTAACATATGTAAAGAATGTTAAAATAGCAAAAAAGCTGAGTAATGAATAGCAAGGAGTCCCTATCTCAAGGGATAATATGCAGCTGTATAATTTTACTCAACAAGAACCTCTTTCAAGCCTTTCTTCCTCAAAGTTCTATTGAAATCATAAGTTTAACTGCTTTCCTAAATCTCAATTATGTTGTGGCAAGAAGAGACTTTACTGTTTACATATGATATTTTATCAAAATTTCAGGGGTAAGTATGCTGAAATCTCATAAGAATTGGAAATCTTGTAAGAGATATGTCTGGATAGCGGACACTGCAGTATCTGGAGACAGCAGAGCAGGGGTGAAATCCAGCAGGTTCTGGAGAATACCACCCCTGGCTGGCCTCAGAGTGGGGTGGGAATGGAGATTTTGCAATATCCTTTCCCCAGGAGTGGGGAGGGAATGGGGATTTTGCAGCATCCTTCCCCTGCCATGCCCACCGAGCCACACCCACAGACCGGTAGTTTAAAAAATTGGATTTCACCACTGCAGCGGAGTACAAGAGAAAGAACTAGAGAAAAACGCAAATTAGAAAGACACACAAATAGAAATAGAATGACTGTGGCAAAAGAAAGCAACGATAGAATGAATAGTGACAGGCGCGTACAATCTCAAAACAATTGGAACACCATGTTAACACCATCAGCATTGACAAAATCCCCATCAATCAATTGCAAAAAGCAGCTTTACTTGAAGCCGTTTATATCCTCTGACATACCTTTTAATACCATCAAACAACACCTCCCTATCCCAGGTCTTTGGGAAGGACTCAATCAATGGACAAAAACACTAAATCCAGTTTAAACAATCTGGCTGTGTGACGAACCACAACAATTTTATTTACAGTGATGTTTTTCCTCAAGGAAAATACATACTGCTTTTTCTCTCATTTCTTCCTAGATGATCTGTTATATTACTGCAATATGTTTAATAAGGCAAATATATGCAAATTTGCCAAAGATCTGATGCTAGAAAAAGCTTTACAACAGGTTTGCCCATTGAAAAACAATCAAGCCAGGCAGGGGTGAAATTCAAAATTTTTCCCTACCTTTTCTGTGGGCATGGCTTTGCTACTTGCATAATAGATGGGGAAATAAGGGTATCTGTCAATCTTTAAATAAGTTTTTTTTTAAATGCTTACGTGTAATAGTTGACAAGCAGAGTCAACAGTGAGTTACTGCTTTAATTTGAGCGTGAAATCTCTTTAGGGAGTCATACCTATATAACCACTGAAGACATCAATTTCTTCAACAGTTTATTGTTGTTTAAATTACTACTCTATATCACAGGCTCATGGTGAAAGCTGGATGGACTGCTATATACATGCCATGATGTCCTGAAGGAATAAATTAATAAATATGAAGTGTAATTAATGTATTTTTGAGATGCAAGTCCGTAATTTTTTTTAGAAAATCCACATTTTGAGACTTTAGAAGCAACTTTTGAAATTATACCACTCCTCATTTAGCAACATATCAGTTATCTAGTTAGTAAAATAATAGTTAGTGACCTCTTACAAATTTTCTTTAGAAAATCATTTTTTTGACTAATGCGCACAGTTTGTGCACCTGACAAAAAAAGCTTTTAGTCTGAAACTTAATCACTCAGCAGCAGTGCTGGCTAGGGCGGTTCTAATGAACTAACTACATTGCTGAGTTGGTTAAAGTATCTCTCTGCCTTGAATAAGAGCAAAAAAAATGAAAACAAAAACAGATCAAGCATAGGGCACTGTAGAACAGGGGTGTCAAACTGGAGGCCAACGGGCGGGATGTGTCATGCGCAGGCCACGCCTACCCTGGCTTCACAAAGGTAAAAAAACATTGTGATATGTCAGATGACGTGATCGAGCTTGACACCCATTCTGCAGGTCCTACAGTGTAGGAGATAACTTTATCTGAATTAGATGACATAGATCTCCCCAGCTTTCTCTTTCTCTCTTTCCTTTCTTTCCTCTCTCTGCCCCCTCTCTCATACACACATATACAAATACTCGCTTAACAACTATTTCACAATGACAAAGTCAATGGAACAGATTGTGACAGCTAAACCAGGAGAAGACATAGGTTAGTGGAATAAATCTGTTTTAGAGCTTTTAAATAGTTCAAATTTTCTATATTACCAATAAAGGTTAATGAATAACAATATTACATGTCTTAGCATACAGCCCAACAATAAAAATTAACTATCACAAGATGAGATTTTGAATAGGATGGTTTCAAGAACCATATATTTTGCTAGTTAACTCATTGAATGCTGTCCATTTTTTTCTTACCACTCCTGCCCTGAGATATTTTTCCTTGAGCAAACAGACATCAAAATAATTTTCTTCAGCATATATGAGTGATTAAAGCAACAGATAAGTTTCTGAACAGGTTTCATTGAAGATGGAAAACAGTCATTTATTTTATTTGTAATGTTAACAGAATTTGAGTATATTATTTTTTTCAAGAATGGCAAAAATGTCACATTCATTCTAAAGTCCTCTAATTGGTATTGGATATGGAAAAAACAGCAAGCAATTAAAAGCAATGATTTAAAGTACTTGTTGACCTGAGGAAACTGAAGTCCCTTATCCAAAACTGCACTATTACATACTGTATATTTTATTTAAAGACTTGTTGAACACTCCAGTAGGTCTTTTATGGAAGAAATAAAATGCAGTTAACAAGTTCAACCCAATAATCTTTAGAAGAGATCTGTAAGCTGTTTTCTGTAAAACAAGGGCAATATTTGGTCATTATTTATTTTGAACTGTAATTTTCTTAATTTTTAAGTGTTGCATTGTGCAGCATGATTAATATTAAACTTTGATTTGTTTTTGCTTCAAAAGATATTAAGTTTTCTTTCCTTATGGTCTTAACGATACACCCAATGAATGTCTTGTGAACTTGTGAACCATAGAACAGTATTATATGTTTATCTTATATGAAATTGTGCCCAAATGACTTATTAGTGAACAAGTTATTTTAATGTTTATTATACACCCAAAATAAATGCCTCCAAAAGCCACTAATTTTATACACATATATCCTCATTTGTGATATATTCCAGTTAAGCTCATGAAAGAAGTAGAAAATGCTATTTACCATTGTTTAACTACTTTTAATAACTATTTTTACTAAAGTGGTGTGGTAGGGTGTGTAAATTACATTACATAGTAACTGAAAGGAAAATTATGAGGCAGTCTAGAAAACCTAGCTTAAAATAATATTTGCATTTTGGATTGAATAGATAGCATATGTTAAAGCTCATATATCTTATTAAATGTTTATGTTTCATGTGTAAATTGTATCATGAAATATTATATATTTTGAATATCAAATTGATGCTGCTGATTCTTAAGAATATAAGGGGGAAAACTACATAGGAGCAATATGTCAATGAAGACTCAATCATCCAGGCCAAAAGTATTTAAAAGAAGCTAAATCAGGGCAACTGGATTAATATATATTTAATATACTTTGGTCCAGTTGCCCTTATTTAACTTTTTTAAATACATAGGAGTAACTATTTCCTAAACCATCCAGTCACCCTGCTTTCAATTTCATCATATTCTTGATAATTATAATTCATGAGTCAATGGAAATATTGAAGCAAGATTATTTTGCTTGTGTGTTACTGTTGTTAAATCATGCCTATGCAAAGACAGAAGAACACAGCAGAGAAATATGAGAAAGAAAAGGTGATTCCTTCAGCTCAAGCTAAACACAGACATGCAGGACAACACAGGTTAGGTAAAAGCCATGCCCATTATATACCTGGTCGTGTGGTGAGTCCTCTGTCTGCAGCTGGACGGGCATCAACTGGCTCAACTGTGTATACGCAGCCAAAGAAATAAATAAAAAGGAAAGATAAAGAGCAAATAAAAAGAAATAAACAAAAACTTCAAAAACAATTTGCCTGTGGTTTTGATTGGGACAGTGCAGGAAAAATATGTGCCATAAATGAAGTTACAAAAGCATCAGCTGAGAAAAAAGTATCTGCTTTAAGTTAATCCTGAAAACAAAAAAGAAAGAAACAAGAACATTTGAAACTAAATGTATATATGCAAGTGACATCTTATTGTAATTAATTTCTAGCTGTTACAATCTAGCTGTCCTGAATCAAAGTAATAAACAATTATGTGATAGAAAAGAAAAAGTATTTCTTTCGAAGTGAAATAAATTATCCTGTTATTTTTAACACAACTGATAACATAAATACCACAAATAAATACATACCACTTATTTTAAGGTAGTTCTTACTCCATTCATTTTTCTTGCCCTTTAGAAGTTATGCTGCTGCTGTTACAATCATCATCTTCAAATACTATCATAAATCGCAAAACTATTATGCCTCAGTCTAGCTTGTAACAGAATAACTGAATGAAGTCTTAAGAACTTATCTTTTCAAAACCAATATTCTATATCTCTCTTTTTTTTTTAAAGAATTATTTCTAAAAAAATGTTTTGGAAAACTACGTATGTGCATGGTGGATCACAAGTCCCATTATTTTTAAGCCGAATTAGAAATGACAAGAATTGCCACTCAATACATTTCAAAGGCATTTGATTAGAAAAGACAGTCTGGATTATAACATTTCTATAATTATAAAAGTTCTTTATAGAAAATTGTAGCTAAAATAGTCTTAGCTTTGAAATCCTGCTTATCTGCCAAGCCTTCACATGCATTGTAACCAAGTTTAATATTTAGTTCATTAATGCCTCTTATGATATATCTGACATTGTGAGTGCATGCAAATTTATTATTTTCAAATAACAAAATATATTTAATTAATCCAGAATTCTCACTCCAGACACGAACACCCAGGGTCAAATTATCCTACTTCAGACACATTATGCAAAGACCTGCCTCTCTGGAGAAAGATTTAATGCTCGGAATGGTAGAAGGAAAGAGTAGAGGAAAACCCGAAGGAAGGTAGATGAACTTAATTATGGTGACAATATATTTGACTCCAGACCATCTGAAGTACCAAGTTAGAGATGTCCATGTAACGTCGTGGAGAAAAATAATCTATGTGGTTGCTCAGAATTGACACATAGTAAAAAAGCTAGGGGTTGGTTTTTTTTTTGGAAAAGTAGACAATATAAAAATCAACAATAACAAGTAATAATTACAAAATTCAGAAATGTACGAGGAATGTAGAATATATCCATATGGAATATGTGAACGAGAATCAAAGAACATATCATCATTGGTGACTTTTAGTAGAAAATAATTTTTAGAACTGTGCCCTGCAGCAGGATCCAGGAGATGGCATGCATTTTCTGTTGTAGGGGAACAGCATGCTCCACAATCCCAAATTTGGTGGCCCTCCACAAAGCTTTTAAGACTGAGCCTTGCCACAGGGTTCTGAGCCAGGATAAAGGAGAAGCCCATTTGTAACTCTTCAAAAACTGAAAGGATTGCAGCGTTGGGCCTTGCTATGCTTTTCTTGTGTATATGTAATCCACAAGAAATCCTTGACTTACCACAACAATTGGGACCAGAATTTCCACTGCTGAGCAAGGTGGTTGTTAAGTGAGTCATGTCAACAATTCTACGATATGTTTTGCCCCAATTGTTGAAGAACCGTTTTAGCTGTTAAGTGAATCATATGCCTGTTAAGTGAATCCAGCTTTCTCCATTGTCTTAGCTCAGTGATGGTGAATCTTTTTTGGTCCACGTGCCAAAAGAGGGTGTGTGCGTGTGCTAGCATGCGCGCATGTGCCCACACCCATTCCCTCCCCCCCATGCATGCGCCCCCCATGCTGCCCCTGTGCATGCGCACAATCCCCCCTGTCCCTGCGCATGCGCACAGGCCTTACTGAAGCTTGGGATAGTGAAAAAATGGGCAAACTGGAAGTCCGTTTTTCCAAACTTCCGGCTTGCCCGTTGGGCAGTTTTTCACACTCAGGGGCTTTAGGGAAGCTTCCCTGAAGCCTTCAGAGGGCAAAACAGCTTTCCCCAAGGCCACAAATCAGCTGGCTGGCACGTGCATGTGCACTGGAGCTGACATAGGGCAATGCCTTGCGTGCCCTCCGATATAACTCCGCGTGCCACCTATGGTACGCATGCCATAGGTTCACCATCACTGTCTTAGCTTGTCGGAAGCCGGTTGGGAAGGTTGCAAATGGAAAATTATGTGACCCTGGTATACTGCAACCACTGTAAATAGATGTTGGTTGCCAAGCCCATTAATTTTGATCGCATGGCTACAGGGAAGCTGCAATGGGCATAAATGTGAGGACTGGTCGTTAAGTCACTTTGTCAGTACTGTTGTAACTTCAAACGGTCACTAAATGAGTGTTTGTAAGTCGAGCACCACCTGTGTGTGCTTTCGTCTTGTTGTTCTATTTTTTTAAATTTTCATTCCATATTGCTAGTTAGGCAGCCATATCAACTGACAAAATAGATAAATAATCACAGAACAGTTAACATAAATTTACTTACAACATAAAATTTGAATACAGAACCCTTCGAACCACTGGTGATTTTATTAGTCATCTGCGGGCTGAGAATTGGATGTGTAAGAAGAAAAGCTTCTTCTTGCCCATGTGAATTGTAGGATTTATAGTCTCAATCTGTGAAAGCTTCTGTACTTGTGTTTTGTCTTTCTGAGCTGTCAACAGAAAAGATTTTTTTTGGACTGCAGAGTTTTAGGCAGTGCCATCCATTAAAATCTTGACTGAGTGGAAAACCTGATTTTTTTGCAGAAGATTCAAAGGTTTGCATCCATTTATTTATAACATTTCTATATTGCTAATCTAATGATCTTTCTGATTATTTTAAATCCATAACATCACACCTCCTTAAAAATGGCATCAGAATGATTTCTATGCCCTTCTATATCCTTCAGCAGCCCAAAATGCTACCTAACCGGTGAGTTTTGCGCTAGAAAACTATAAGCAAGGATGCCATCTGGATCTTCACAGATAAGGTTTATGTAAAATAGATGACCATAATTTGAAAAGTAACATATTGCAGCCTGGTTCTCTAATCTCATGAGAGGGGACTCATACTGTTTTCTGGGCCAAATAATCTGGAATTGATTCTACCTGAAGCAGGTGCTCCCACAGATACCGAGGCACCATGCCAGGAAGGGCTTTATAGATTATGTTACCCTGGTGGCTCTCATGCACTGTAAACAGGCTGCTGCATTTTTTGCCACCTGCAGCTTCAAGAGAGCCTTCAAAGGAAAACTCATATAAAGAACATTTCAGTAGTAAATTCATGGAATGATGAGGATCTAATCTAAACTAGTAAGGAAACTGGCAGTTATCAACATTGTGAGCAAATGTAGCTTTTCCCATTTTCACAAACATGAGGCTTCATTACAAAGCAAAGTAGTAACTGGTATGCTTGCACTATAATCTTAATCTTTCTAGTAAGTACACTAATCAGGACCTTGAGGTATGTTCCTTGGATTGTTTTCTGCTAGGATGTTGAAGGACCAGATGCATCTAGGAGGATCCCCATAACATGAATCTATATCTAGGGAAGTCTTCCTATCCAGCATATCACATGATATCACATCTCAAGCTAAGTAGATTACGTCTGAGATAAACCTAATTCAAACCAAGTAGATTACTCAGTCAGCATCTTCCTGTAGACGTTACATACACAGGAGAGAAAGATGACCCTGGAGCACTACAAATTGGTTACTGCTGGACAATCACATACAAATAGCTTTTAAGTAGTGGTCAAAGCCTGTCCCATGTACTACCATTGACTGGTATGTACAGACAGGAAGAAGAGAAACACTGTAATATATTGCCCACAAATTCCAATGTTTGGCATGTAGTACAGAAGGATTTCATAGTGGATGGTATCAAAGGAACTCAAGAGATCTAAAAGGACCAGAGGACTGTACTACACTTATCCATATTCTAATGCAAGCCATCCAGGAGGGAAATCAAGGTGGCTTCTGTCCAAGCTCAGTTATGAATCCTGACTTCCATCCTAAATGAACTATTATCTTTAGGGTGATCTGTAGCTGGTGCACCACTAGTCTTTTAATAACTTTTTAAAAAAATGTTGGAGCCACATTGTTATTATCAAGAATTGCTGATTTTAGGGAGGGGATGAATGGCCATAAATTTCAAGGTAGCAGGCATAAAGCCTTCCATAAGAGAAGTATTAACTTCTTGGATCCAATTACTCATCCCTTTGCAGTTTCCTGAAAAAGCTAGGTTAAAGCACATATGTGACTACCTACTTTCTTGCATCCACAAGCCAAAGTTAAATCTCAGGTAACCACTTGTGATTGCAAAATCCTTTTAATCTCCTCTATTTCCATCAATACAGGGTTCTTCACTAGAGCAGATTTAAGTTATTTTATGTGCCAAATGTTTCTCCAAGAGTTTATGGTACCTTTGGGAAAATCTTATCTCCCAAGCTCAAAATGGGAGCATGCCACAAAATAGGCCATAGAGACGTAATGGATACCGTAAGGGGGTAAAAATACACTTGGTTCAACAACTTTAAGTCTCTGGTGTATGTTGTGACTCATCAATAATGACTTTTCTAATTTTATTTACATTTAAATCACAAGTGAGGCTGTGGTGGATGAGAAAGATGGAAGATGTATTGCGCATTTAGAAAGCATCATATTATTGGATAGCTACTGAGATTTCATTTTCAACTTATTTGAGATAAGAGTCTAAGCTTGTTATATTTCCTTATTACCAGCAATGAATGGAGATCAAATTCTACAACATGGCCAACAATAACTCTGATACTGGAAAGAAAATACATTGGGAAGGTTGGGGTGAGGATGTCAGGTTGAGACAGTGACAATGGCTAAGGAGTGGATAAGGGGAGGGAAAGATGTGGGGGTGGGCCAATGTGCTGTACTGGGAGCTGTCGAAAGGAAGAGGAGAAAGAGAGAGTGATGTTCTTTCCTTTCTCTCAGCTATCACTGATGTCCTTGACTTTTCTTATAAACGTCATTCCTGCTGCTCCTTAAGAGACATTTCTGCCTGGAATAGTTAGTTTTGGTCCACAGACAGTCCAAAAGAGCCACATTTTGCCCATGGACCAAAATAATTAAAACTTACATGGTTTGAGTTAAGCACAGACCACCCAAAACCAGCTATTTCATCGACAGAAGGGCGTTGGTCTTACCTGATATGCCTCTTCTCCAAGTAGTGGATATAGCATCCAGGAATGGGTTAAATCCGTCTGCTCTGTGATTGGACTGAGTCTGTCAAAAGCTGTTCAGGTCCCCCACCTGTTACTATGCTAGACAGCTTTTCCACTCAGTCGCTCAGCGAGGACGGTTGTGAACTGCTGAACTGCCAGCTTTCTGATCGACAAGCTCAGCGTCTTAGCCACTGAGCCATCCTGTCCCCTACTGTCTTATTTAATTACTAACAACTGGTTGCATCTAATACGGGTATAAAAATGCTTCTAGGTTTTATTCAGTGCCAGCTGTGATCCACATCTTGATTCTCATGTCAAAGCACTGCTCCACAAGAACACTCAGGTCTCTATGCTTTTTTGCTAAAACCGCAGATATCAGTCTAGGTCAGTGATGGCGAAACTTAACAGCACAACGTCCATTTTTCCGAACTTCTGGTTTACCAGAAGTTTTTTGTTCTCCGGGACTTTAAAGAAGCTTCCCTGAAGCCTCCAGAGGCCGAAATGGCCTTCCTGAAGGCCGAAAATCAGCTGGCTAACTTGCGCATGCGCGCTGGAGCTTTCATAAGGCAACGCCTCGCGTGCCCTCCGATATGGCTCCGCGTGTCACCTGTGGCAGGCGTGCCATAGGTTCGCCATCATGGGTCTGGGTTCTCATACGTTGCTTTTTTTTACAGTCCGTATGAGTTTGATGCAGTATTTGATTAGAATATTTCTTTCATTTTTCAAATCCTGCCAGAACAACAGAGTCTTTTCTCCTTTTCTAATACCAGCGTAAGCTAACACGAGCCATTTACTATCCGGATTTTTTTTTTCTCCAGGCAAAACATTCGGTGTTTGATCATCGTCATTTTCATCAGATAGATTTTTTTTTTTCAGTTTCTCTCAAGCAAAATATCAAATTGCTTAAATATTAAAAAGGTGCTTCAGTTATTGGGCAAAAACAAACAAACAACAACCTTGAAAGAAAAAGGAGATTTCCAAACTATCTGCTTGCATTTAATCCCCCCCCCCAAGTGATCACAGCTACTTACTCAGATAAAGGAGGACTTTATTCTTAGGCAGGTCAGTGTTGACAGCTATGAAATGGATGGCTTTTTTTTTTTTGACATTTTGGAGATGAATGTTCATTCCTACCAGCAAAATGGGAACACGCAGTCCATGTCGCAGTACAGATGGCAGATTAATATATCTTTCAGTCTCACATCCCATCATTACCTAGAAAATATTCCTTTCAACTCGGAGTACTTCCTGGCTTCGATAGCTGAAACGCATGTCGGAGTGTTAAATCCAACTTTTCCCACTGATAAATAAACCAATAAACCAATACATAAATACATACATTTGCGCCCCTTCCTGGACCGGGACTCGTTACACACAGTCACTCACGCCTTCGTTACGTCCAGGCTGGACTATTGTAATGCTCTCTACATGGGGCTTCCCTT
>JANHGD010001802.1:73451-87415 GCA_027560375.1 Imantodes cenchoa
ATTGCATTATTGCTAAATAAATTTTTTAAACCAAAATGAGATTGTACTTACCAACTTCATCCTGAATCTCTTCAGCAACTGCCGGCACATTGTAAAGAAGAGAAAGAGACTGGTTCATACGTTCATATGTCACACGTAGATGTGTCATAACCTACAGAAATAAAATTACAAACTTCTTACAAACTTCTCTGAAGTTATAACAGAATTTATAAAAGGATTAATAAGAAATTCACTGATGTTATCCAAACCCTGAAAGGGTAAACTGCTATTGTGTTAATTTTATTTATAGGAAGGCCATGCTAGTTTTCTTAGAAAACATTTAGCAAGGAAGATAACAGAAATATATGACAGTATGAGGAGTTCCCCATCAGGGGCTCTTCTGAACAATTTGAAGAGGTAGAGCTATTTGTTCTATTTACGATACCTACTAATGCCTGAAAAGCTTTCATTCATACTAGTGTTTCAAATCTACAAAAGCAATAATATTTAAGTGATCCGATTGAGGATTGATAAACTGTATGCTAAATAGACATGCCAAAGTCAATGAGTTCCTCACCCTGACATCTATTCTTGCTTCTGACTTGAGTTTCACCCAGGGATAGGAGGTGCTGGAGCATTAATGCTTTAATATGTACAAGCCTCAAAGGGTAAAAGATTTTTTTTATAGGCAGTACAAGAATTCCTAAAATGACCAAAACATCATTACCTTGAATTGTCATATGTCTTATACTGTCCTTCAGGGAAATACCACAATGACCAAGGAAGCGCTTCCTGAACAATTTACTTTGAATTGAAACATTACAATATAGAAAATTTCCAACGAAAAGCATTTGGTCATGTGCAAATTGTAACAGGAGGATTTTGACAGGAAGAAGCTTACAGCTAATCTGACCTACAACATTCTACATTCCCTACTCTGACTCCGTTGCCGGTGTCTGAAACTGGAAATACCAAGCAACAGAGTTAGGAAGGATTATACAGTGAGTGTTTTCAGTCATAAAGCCCTTTCTCCACTGACTTCAGAAGATGTCAGAAGAGATACTAAAAGGCAAACATTTGTCGGATATTCCATATATTGGGAATATCATTTCTCCTTTATTTATCCCAGAAAAAAGTTGATAAAGATGTTTAACTGAATATTTTATGATCTGGGAGAGAAGAATGTAGCCTATATTCTTGGTATTCGTTACAGATCTCCCATTCAAGTACAAACCACACTTCATCTTGCTTAGCAACTGAAGCCAGACAAGCCCAGAGAACTGTAAAAAGGGAAACTTAAGCCAAAGTCAGCTATACAAAATGGAAAGTTCAGCCTTATTTTCTTACTTGCATGTGAAATTGATTTATTAAGCATTTACTTTCCAAGCTTCATATAAGCATGTGTTAATGATTCAACTGTGAGAATCTACATCATGAGAAAATGCATTTCTAATCTTTTCTTACAACTTTTGCCTTCTTATACTTGTAATAAAATCGTGTTTTAATAAAAACAGACAAGCAGCTTTTGCATATTGTGCATTTAAAACCTTGGGGGGAGAGAGAGAGAGATGTCCACAGGAAAATTTGAAACTTCAAACGTTCTACAAATATGCTTGGCAAAGCATTATAGTAATTAAACAGCTTTTTAAATAGGAAACTATTACCCACATCATCAGTAACAGCTGACCATCAAAGTAGTAACTGCTATGTTTGGATGAGCAGTAATTTACTGTATAAGCATAGCCATGTATCAAGGATAGTTTCCATATAATATAGGAATAAATGGAAAATAGACATAAATGAATTTAGATCAAGAAGGAGCGTTTGATAAAAAATGCAGTCTAAGCAGAAATCCAAATTTTATTATAAAAATACTGCAGCGGATGCAACAAAAATGCTTAAAGTGTGACAACTTTAGTTTCTCTAAAGGATTAAATACAAAGAGAAACAATATTACTGTATTGGATCTTGCAGCCTTTTTAATCTCTGCTTTCGATTCAACCTTTTTATGCTGACATTCACACAATATTAAAATAAGAACTTCTATAATTTTCTATCTTATTACCTGAGATCTGATCTGTGCTGCTTTCTTAGGGTCCACCATACGCACATGTTCAAAATGTTTCAGTGTATGCTGTCTGTCTTTCTGCTCTGCACGAACATATTTCTTCAGCATATTAAATACATGTCGAGGCTACAGAGATAAAAGCCACCACATAAATCACTTATGCTGACAGTCCCATGAAATGTGTCTGTCCCTTGTATGTAGACTTTAGAAGACTAATAAGCCTTACATTCTGTGAAATAAGGTAGCGTACTTCTGTTCATTTCCCAAAGTATAGTAATATGAAAAAATAGTATATAATATAGAGGACAATGTTAGTTTTTAACTGTATATTTCAATGTATAAGCTGCCTTCAAAGTTCCAAGTCATATCCAAATACCCATAAAATCCAAACATACATCAAGTGCATTAATTTCATTATAAAGATGAGATATATTTTAATAGTGTCAACAAAACCAAGATGAATTATTTTGCAGTCTGTAAAAGCATTACCATAATTGCACTTTTCATATTTTGCAATATAAAGCCAAGACAAAAATGTGTTAAGCTAGTCAGAAGAGGTATTAAGTGCAGCTTAACACAAATGCAATACTTAACAACCTTTAAATGCAAAAATCATGTCATTTCTAATAAATACCTGATGTAGAAGTATTAGATTAAAAAAAACACAGTAGGTCAGAAAAATTGAAGCTTCTGCAGTCCTCTAAAGCAGCAGTCCCCAACCTTTACAGCTCTACAGCCTGGCAGGGGAAGGGGAACCAGCCTAGGCAAGTGGTGGGCGGGCCCATGCACGCACATTACACCAGCCCACCGCTTAGGCAATTCGAACTGTGTGCCGGCCCGCCACTCACACAAGTTGAGCTGTGCATGTGTGCCAGCCCGCCACTCATGTAAGTGAAGCCTGCCGCTTGCACAAGTCAAAATGCACATGTGCAAGCCAGCTGTTCACATGGCCAGGTTGAAAAAAGGCCACAGCCAGCTAGCAAGCTGCAGCCTGGGGGTTGGGGACCCTTGTTCTAAAGATACAATACATTTACAAATCAATCATACTTTAAAAATTGTTACTTTGTTAAATCACACATTCAATTAAAAATTCCTAACATCAATTTTTCCTTCTGCAAAGCCTATCATTTACTTCTTAAATTAATAAACCTATTATTCAGTTATTATACTTATTTAGGGATTTAAGATCAACACCAAACTGTTAGTCTTTTATTATAAATGTCCCACTAATGTATTTTCTATTATCGCTAACTTTCATATTTAAGATTTTATTATTTCTCCAACACACTAACTTTTGATATTGCCCAATTTGATATCATTAAGAAATATGACGTGCTATATAATATGAAATATATTATTATTCATGGATAAGAGATATTTCAGAATTTGTTAATATCTGAGACATTATAATCAATGATAAATTTTAAAATTGTATTTAAAGGACAATGAGTTTACAAAGAGAAATAGCTTACTTTAACTAGAGTAATGTAATTTAAATTCTAGTGTATATTACTTTCAGATAAATGGCTCCAGGCATTCCTGCTTGTGAATAAATTCCTAGTTAAATTCATATAATCTATGATTATTTGAATCCCTTACTTTAGGGGGCACAGCCTGTAGAGCTGTAATATAGTTTTCCAAAGCAACACGGCGGCGGTCGTTGAGCATGGCTTCAACTCGGGCCATGTGAGTCTCTACTAGCTGCTGTCTCTCATTTGCAGCTTCTTGTTCCAAGGATTCCACCTTCTCTTGGAAATGCTATTGGGAAAAAAAATAAATATTACAGCAAAAGCAATCGTAATAATGCAAGCAGCAATACATTTGAAACATAAAGTAAGCATTCTGAAAATGGCTTGGTATTGTATTGTCTTCACTGGGATCTTCTGGAATTTTTTGAATTTTTATTATTTATGGCCAATTTTTCCAATTTGGTTAGATGTCTCTCCTGATTCTGAAAATTGTAGAAAAAAGAGATAGTGTCCAGTGATGATCCAAATTTTAATGTTCAACAAAATATGATCATATATACCTAAAGAAAAAACTCAACTTTTAATGTATTGATAAAATTACACTACTATTTTTTCCAAAAACAGAGGTTATACAATATATCATATATTCCAATAAGTTTGATATGCTTCTGAGATCAGCAAGCGTCCATGTCTTCGCAAAACTGAAAGCACGCATGAAAAAGTATGTGTTTATTTCTGTCCCAATTACATCTCTCTTCTCATATTGTCTCCAAATTAACTTCAGGCATATTCCCGGGAGGAAAAACTGTGATACTAACTATAGTCTAGTGATTTATATTTTCTCTGTATTCCATGGAGTGCAAAGCACAAGCACATAAGGTGACAATTTTGGTTATTTTCTCCTACCTATCCTATGAAGTACATAAGCCTAGACTATATGATTTGCTCGAAGTCATTGAGTAAATTTAAGGTCTTGGGGATAGGCGCGTATATATTCTATCCTTTTAAGAGGAATTGGCTGTTCTCTTCATAAACTGAGGAGAATCATCTATCTGCTTTCTGTACATAATTTAAATTATACTACCTAAAATTTTACCCACTTGTTGGAAAAAAAATGTGTTCAGTAGCTTGTTTTAGAAATAAAATTATTACTAATTTTAATAATAAGGATCTATGATAGCAAAAAAGAATGTGCTTATTTCATTCTATTATTCAAAAAGAGCTACTACTGTACTATTAAAACTATATACTATACATAAAAAGAACACTAAATAATAGAAACTAAAATATAAATTTTTAAATTATAAACGTTAAAATTATAAATCTAGATAATTACATGTAATGAAATGGATGTTTTTTTAAAAATATAATAGTATAGGCCAGAGGTCCCCAACCCCCCAGGCTGTAGCCCATGACTGGGCCATGAGCTGTTTAGAACAGGGCCATGGAAGTGGCAGGCAAGTGCATGTCCTTGATTTATAACCACAATTGAGACCAAAATTTCTGTTGTTAAGTGAGACATTCGTTAAGTGAGTTTTGCTCCATTTTACAACCCTGTTTGCCACAGTTGTTAAGCAAATCGCTGCAGTTATTAAATTAGTAACACGGTTGTTAAGTGAAGGTTTCCCTATTGACGTCAGAATTTTGCAAAACGTGATCACATGACCCTGGGACACCACAAGCGTCATTAATATGAACCAGTTGCCAAGCATCTAAATGTAAATCATGTGATCATGGGGATGCTGCAACGATCATAAGTGTGAAAAATGGACACTTTTTTCAGCACCATTGTAACTTCGAACAGTCACTAAACGAACTGTTGTAAGTCGAGGACTACCTTATAAGCCCTTATAATGTACAACCAATTCTGTGAAGGAACGCTTTCCAGATGCATATTCAGTCTAGCTTTTGGGATATCTCTTACAAACTCTGTGCCATCAAGATATGTTAAGTGTTTTACTGTAACATACCTGAAGATTAGGGATCTCAACTCCTTCCCCCACCCAGGAGCAGCCACACACCTGCCTGCTGAGAAGGGAAGGGAATGGGAAGAGAAGGGAGATTTTCCATGCTCCTACCATTCTCACAAGGAAATTCAATGGGAAAGCTGGCAAAAAAAGTCACTACTGCTCCCTCTTCTTTTGCCTGGCCATGGTCGTTCTGTTTAGATAAAGAAATATCTCTGAAATGATGATCCAGTGGGGAATTAATTATGTAGTGGTTATTAAGTGCATGTAAACCAGGGGTGGGTTCCAACTTACCTTGCTGCTGGTTCGCTTCCTCCTGCACTATGTGGGAGTGCCTCGTGGGTGCACAAGTGCTGCGCGCACATGTGCAATAATGAAAAATCCCAAAATAATAATAATAAAAAGACAACGCCGAAAAAAAGATGGTGACCGCATACACAGTGCGGGAGCTCGGCTTCTGTGCATGCTCAGAAGGAAAAAAAAATTTAAAAATTGAAAAAATATTCCAAAAAAAAGATGGCGGTGCCCACGGACTGGCACCGACCGATTCGGTTCGGTGACATCATCGTGACGTCACCAGTGGGTTGCTACTGGTTTGGGCGAACCGGTCTGAACCGGAAGGAACCCACCCCTGATTTAAACACACAATGTACACAACCTATTATAATAAGCTCTGTTGACAAATAAATAAAAATAGTAAAGCTGTTATATCCGTTACGCAAAACTCAATCATACCAGTCTTATATTTTTTACTATACAATCCTAAATTAGCATTTTCTTTTTTACCTGAATGACAGCCTTTTTATCAGCCTTCGGCAAATTTTTTGCTTGATGTTCTGCCTCTTCCCATTCCCTCATGACCTGTGCAAATAAAACAGAAAATGAACAAATACTGTTCTACGTAAAACGGTTTCAAATGTTTACTGCTAGAAAAAATTATAGTATAGAGTGATCTCCTAAAAGCTGAATAGTGAAAATTATTCACAATTATTCCAAAGAAGCACTCAGTGTTCATTCTAGGGACAGCCCTGGTTTGCCATTAACATCAAGCCAGAAAGTAAAGACAATTCACAGTTAACAATGATTATATACATACATAGTCTGGAAGGCAAACACTAAAATCATAGTTTACAGTACTAAGCACTACAAAATTATGCAATGATTAGATTATGAATATAGCTGATTAGTAAAATATACACAAAATGTGCTTCCTCGCTGTCAAGAGATAATGTATTGTATGTTTGAGAAAGTATTTATGCACAAGATATTTCCAGTGCTTTTCTGAAGGTAAAGTTAAAACTGTACAGCAAGGCTGGACACTTAGGCTTACAGGATGTGCATATGCTTTCAGTTAAAATACTGAAATTAACCAACCAGCCAAACTGAAAAATACATATGATGTCTTTCCTCACCCCAGGAACATATCAGTATCAGAACCAAATTCACAAGTTCTTTGATTGAAAATATACTTGTTTTCCTATGTTTATTTAAAGGGGTCATTGTATATGCCATTTTTATATATTTTAAACCAATAATCCAGTTTACAAGCAAACATATCTGTCCAATCCAGGTAAAAAAAACCATTTACTATAAAAATAATTTAAAGCTAAATATTTGTTTACCTTCACCCAACCCCAAAAAATCAGAAACAAATTCTTTACTTCTGAAGTATCCTTTTAAATACTTAGCATACATCTCAGCAGAAGAAAATATGGATCTTTTTCCTGTTTTGCCTGCCAATCAGTTTCATACATAAATTGATTACATTCACTTATTTGAGCTATTTCATGCTTTTCCCCCCTTGCTGAATGGATTAGAGTCATTGATTTATGGTTGTCAGTAACCTCTGCAAATTTATGTGCCCATTTTATAATCAAAAGGATATTGTTATCAGCCAATTACAATGGCAGGAAGGGGGAGGACTTTTTGGACACGAGATTTTAACATTAGTGGCCAGCAAAAAACAAACAAGAGATGAGAATATAATCTGTGAAATGCTTTATCATAGCTCATCATTTATCATTTACAAAGATTCTATAAAAAGTGTAAATCTTTAGCAGGCCAGCTTCTCTTTGAAAGTTATGAATGTTCACTCTAAAGCTGAATTAAAACTACAGAGATTATATTTTGAATATGTAAGCATTGGGGAAAAAAGTTTGACGCACCATATTCTCAATTTATGAAATCAATAGTGAATGCTTCTTTAAATTCAAGAAAAGTGCACAATTGCATGAATAGGCTTGCAGATTTTTTTAAACTTGTGATGTGGGGGAGTAAGTAACTGGAGGAACAAAAATGAGAGGATAAATTAAATAATCAGAGAAATTCATTAAGGTTTAGGAAACAGGAAGACTTGATTATAGTGGATAGTTACATCAAGTTTGCATTACAAAAACCAGTTAATAAGACACATCTGCGGTTTACCTGAGACATTCTTTCACGATGCTTTGCTTCTAGTCTCTCTTTTGCTTTTTGGAAATGGGAATGTTCATTCTCATCCCCAGGTGTTTCCAGGTACTTGTCAACAGCATCTGGAGTGCTGGCAGCTGTGGTAGGTACTAGAAACAGGAATTTACAAAAGAAAGCAAATATATGTTTTAAAAGGAATTATGGAATCTTATAGTGTAAGCAACCAGCTAGTAGAGGAACAAATGAAGAAATAATGTATTTCAAGAAAATGTGTCTGCATTTCAGAGAAGATGCATATAAACACAACAGGAAAGCATGAAAGTTTCAGGTTATTTCAAAAGAAGCAATGAGAGGAAACTAGGATTTTAAAACATTTTTTTTTAATTTGGAAAAGCAAACAAGTATATAATATGCAGATTTAATTCCTAGGCAAACTTGACTTGTACCCTGTCCCTACACACAACACATTTTAAAAATTCACTTTATGACTATACTCATACATTATTTTATTATTAGCTACAACTAACAAGACAGGAGGTAGGAATAGCATATGAAACAAAGACAGGGAGAGATCACTAAACTTGATCTATGCAGCTCTCCAAAGCTTTGATTGCCAGAAAAATCTCACAAACATATGGTAATAGCATATGTTAAAAATTCATCATTGTCCAAACACAATCTTTCCTGCTAATTATTGCAGGCTTCTTTAGCCTTGCCTTTAAACTGAAGAAATTATTACACTGTCATAAACCAAGACAATTTATCTGTTCATCTAGGCCAGAATTATTTTAACTCTCAATGGCTTTTCAGGTTCTCAACTGAAGTCACCCATATAATCATTAACATGATTTTTTTAATGCCATGATTGAAATAAAGCAAATCTTCCACTGTTCAGTTGGTCTTTCCCCATTTAAAAACCAAAAATTAACAGCAGATTTAATGAAGGGAAATGTGCAGATACAGAGAGATATATACTCAGAATTCTTGTCATTCCTTTTATTCTACTTATTTATCCAAAATTTGTATGAATGTTGAATCAAATCTTCAATTGTAAAGCATACTTTCTTTTGTAGAATTTCATTTTTTTTTACAAGTGCCATCTAGACAACCTCTGAAAGTTAAAATATAAAAATAGAGAAGACTGAATATCTTCTTGTAACCAAGCTTAACATTTTAATGTCCAGGTAGATTTTGTTTAGCAAGCACAAGTGGGACAAACAACTTGTCACTAAGCAATACAGTTGCTACACGAAACATTACATGAATGCAACAGACTGACAATGTCATTTCCCATTTAATCATTAAAAAAAGTAACTAGGGGTCATTAAATGTGACATCATATGACCATGACTTGTGATTTTACTGCTAGCTTCTCCATTGACTCTGCTTCTCAGAAGCTAACTCTGAAGTTTGCTGTGGTGATCATATGACAATGGGACTTTGTGACAATCAAACACCTGCCACCTGTGAAATGCCCAAATTTTGATCACATGACTACTGGGATGTGTCATGATCACAAATGCAAGAACTGGTTATAAAGTTACTTTTTCAGTGATATAGGAATTTCAAATGGTTGCTAAACAGGCAATTGTTAAGCGAGGTCTACCTGTATGTTCTTTTGTTCGTGCAAACACAAAACTGTACATTTGGACACAATCTCACAGCTTTTAAAGTTTAAATTACAAATTTGGTAAAAAGAACTATATAGGCAAATACACATTTTCAAGATGCTTTACTATCTGAAATTGTACTGTAATCCTAGTATCTACTATCAATGCTTAAGAAAACACACAAACATATTGGATCTGCCATAATTACAGTGTTGATGAGGCTATTATAATATATTCAGCAAGAGTCAAGGGTTTTATTTGGTAATTCTTGGCAAAAGTGTTGTAAAATGCTTTACTAAGAAAATAGCTAGCCTCAATTTAGAGTGAACATCGGGGAACAAATATAAATGCTAATTAATTAGTGCGATTACGAGAGCTTCAATATTGAATTTGTGCACATCATACAAAATGAATCATGCTGATTTGGAACCATTCAAGACCTTTCCTTACATTTTTCAAGAAGGACAAAACAGAGCTGAAACTCCAATTGTTTATAAAGCAAAGGCAGGAAAAACGAGAATATGTTTGTCCTTGCAGTGCACTATTTAGAAGTGGAATAAGATTCTTCTTCTCTAATTCCAAACTTCAGAATGTCCGTCTAGTAAGATCAAGCAAAGTAGGCATGTTCCACATGCCCTCAATTAAAAAAGGTCCTCTCTTTGGACAAGGAAACATGCTTTCTAAGTCATGATATACCTGCCCCCTGAGAATAGTATTTCCATACAGATCCATATAGCTCCCACCCTAATAATGTTCTGAAAGTCTTTTAAAAGCAGGGCTGTTCTCACAAGCCTTGCAGTAGGGTGGTTGCTAAGCCTTTATAAATTGTTTTTTATTGCAGTGTTTGGTTTTTCTCTTCTGGAAATCTATGATCGGTTTCGTATATTTTGCTTTTAAAATGCCTAACATTATTATGGCCAGTCACACAATTAGCCCGATATTTAGATTGAATTAGACATTTTTTAAATCCACCTAGCGAGTTTTTCCCAACGACTTGGGATAGGAAGATGCTATTATTCGATGGTCTTAAAAGTATTGATACAGGATGCAAGCTGTAAGTAAAGCTGCCATAGTATTATTCTTTGTTCACAACAATATAAAGTTTATATGCATTGAGATTTATTATACACACGTATAAAATAAAATCTTAATAGTATCTGTGATCAGTTACTTTAATTGTTCCTGTTTTTAAAGTGTAAGATGCACTAACTTTATTATATAGAGAGAAAAGTTTTAAAAAATTCTTAGTTCTAATTCCTATGCTATTCAAGGAAGGAAGCAATGCAGTAGTGGGTTCTAAATCCTGTTGCTACCGGTTCGCACTCTCTACACTTCTGCGCAGAAGCGTCCCGGACGGGTGGGTGGTGCCTCCTGCCGCCACTACCAGTTCGCAGAACCAAGCTGAACCGGGGGCAACCCACTGCTGAAGCACTGTCCCACAGCTTAGCATAATGTCATTAGCCTAGTAACTTTCTGACTTCCATAAGATTCAACAAAAATGTGTTTCAAACCTTTATATATAAATATGTTAAGAAAAACATATTTAATATTAATGCTGTGTGTTACTTAGTACTGAATTTTAAATAAAGTATTATTTGTGATCAATGCTATATTGCATCACTTTTAACAACTATCTGTCCTAGGAAACTAAAAGAAACTTAAAGATTGAAATTACTGTTTTTAAGAAAAATTCTTTAAGGATCACTATGTATTAAATGAACACACAACTCTACAGAAAACCAGACGAACTTTAGGCCAGCTCAATCCTTCTAACACCTGTGATTGGTTCACATATATGAATACCAAAACACTGTATGTGAAATAAAGAAATAATGAGGCCTGTACAGAATCTATTTTTAAGCCATCAATAATTGCAAGGGCACTTTAACATATATTGCAGAATTATACTATTTCCCAAGAGTATGACAGAAGGTATTGGGATTCTAAAGTACTTATATATTTTAAAGTTCGCTGTTCAAAATCCCATTTGTTTTCTTAAAAATAATCCCTCCTAATTAGAAATTGTATTTTTAATGCTTGATGAATCTTCACCAGCATTATAACAAGGGGAGGAAAAAGAGAGAAAATTAATGAATTACAATTATGATCTCTCTTTTTTTTTAGACTGCTTGAAAATTTTTAATTAAATTATGTAAATATCCTAGCAATTTTGACTTTTGGAAATGGAGATACAGATAGTCCTTGACTTACAACTGTTCGTTTAGTGAACAAAGTTACAACGGCACTGAAAAAAGTGATTGATGGTTTTTCACACTTACGACTGTTGCAGCTTCCCCATGGTCCCGTGATCAAAACCTGGACACTTGGCAACTGGCGTCTGTATATGAGATCATATGATCATGTTTTGCAACTTGCTGACAAGCAAAGTCAATGGGAAAGTCAGATTCACTTAACAACCGCATTACTAACTTAATAATTGTATTGATTCACTTAACAACTGTGGAAAAAACAGGGCAAAATTCACTTAACAACTATCTTACTTAGCAGCAGAAATTTTGGGCTCAATTATGGTTGTAAGTCAAGTACTATCTGTATTGGACAGAAGGAAATTCTTGGCAGTTTATCTTGCAACATAATGTATCTTGAGTTTTAAAAAGTAAATAAATTTAATTTTTTTAAAAAGCAATAATTGCTGCTTTGTCAGATGTGGCTATGATATATGTTTAGTCTAGTTTGATACAGAAAACATTCTTGTTATGTTTCATTGCATTTACTTTTCTTCCAATCCAGTTTTCCTCCTTGCTAAACACTGGTGATAGATTTAATTGAGAAATGGCATCTGATGCAATGGACTTTAATATTTAAAAACCAGCTGCAAGTTTGGTTTCCTTAATAGTATTCTAATAATAAAGATTATTAAAGACAGCTCCAACCTAGAATTAAGACAAAATTTCCTGACAGTGAGAACAATTAATCAGTAGAATGTCTTGGTTGCTCCATTACTGGAAGTTTCCAAGAAGAAATTGGGAACGAATTGTTTAAAATGGTATAGAACCTCCTATTCAAGCAAGGTATTGGACTAGAAGACCTCCAAAGTCCCTTCCAACACTGTTATTCTATGTTCAATCTCTGAATCACATTACCAGTCAGCTCTTTCTCTGACAATACTTAAGAAGTTTTCCCTCAGAAGGGAGAAGAAAATAGAAGATAACAAATGAGGCCTCACTTGCATAATAAGATCAAAAGCCTCTTGTACAAACCCCTTTTGAAAATAGTTATCCTGGAAAAAGAAACAACTTTGAGAAGAGAAGACATTTCTTCTGCTGTGCCCTGGCTTCAGAGTACAAAACATTAAATACCAGCTACCCAATACCCAAAGTAAACTTCTTCCACTTAAGCAGAACTAAACCTACTTAATGACTTGTAGAATGTTTTCCTAAGCATATTTTCCTCTGAAATAACTCCGACTGAATTTAATTAAATTGTACTCCCAATATGTGCATTTCAGACTGCAGCAAAAGTACCTCAGAACAGAATTGACACGATGTATTTAATTGTATATTTATCTTTTGTAGTGTATATGCAGCTAAAACAATCAAATTCATATGTAAATAGAATGACTGTACAATTAAATGAAAACATTACAGCATGAGTAAGATGAACTGAGGAGAAAATGCAATAATTTTATAAAATATCATTCAACAATGAGAATTTCAGTAACTATGTAAACCAAACCATAATAAAGCTTATAATGACAGGGACAAGGTTTCTGTCCATCTCCCCTTTGACTTAGTCTTTTTTCATCTTATTATTTGAAAGTGAATAATAACTGCTTAGTCTTATTAATCATAGTTTGTCATTTTATTAAACTGCGACAAGCTGTAGATTATCCCAATTACCAATCTTTTGAAACACTTTGTTTGCCGTAAGATGCATTATAATGTACCATAAAGCAATTGTATAATTGTAACCAGTCAAATCAGACAATAAATATTCTATTGCACCCCCAAATGTATCAGAATGATATGGAAACATGTCAACTCAATAACTGGCACAAGCCCATTTTATAAAGATAAATTCTATTTTATCGGAACTGAATGAACAGCAATTATGAAAATGTAGGTGTGATTTAATCTCCACAATCATCTATAACAAATACATAAATGTGTATGTGTATATATTGTGTATGCATGTGTGTGAGTACTCAGATCAAATTTTTCTGAAAAGATAAGTTTATTTTGTGTGGACATGTATTTTGTTGCATCACTACTATTTTACAAAACAGGACACAAACAAAATAATATAACCAGAGCCAGTTTTACAAGCTTGCAGATTGTTTCTATTTTGATCATTCACTGTGCATGCATGAGAACAGTACACAGATACACAACAGTGAGCATGTTTGTTTAACAACCTTTTAGCACAGTTTTTCTCACCTTGGCAGTTTGAAGATGTGTGGACTTCAACTCCCAGCTGGCTGGGGATTTCTGGGAGTTGAAGT
>JANHGD010001802.1:128104-140732 GCA_027560375.1 Imantodes cenchoa
GCTGAGGAATTCTGGGAGTTGAAGTCCACAAGTCTTAAAGTTGCCAAGGTTGGAGACCTCTGGACTAGAAGACCTCCATGGCCATCTCCAACCTTATTATTCTATGTTCTATGCTTCGAGCTTTAAACAAAGAGAAATTGGTCAAATACACACCACATCCAGCGGTTCCCAACCTTTTGCACACCAGGGACCAGTCCCATGGAAAAAGTTTTTTTCTTTGGACCAGAGTGGGTGTGGTTTCGTGTGCTGCCGGCATCTTGTAGATGGGGCTTTGCTTGTTTGCAAGGACCTGTTGCTGCCATCCCATGGTGCTGCTCTACAGTCTGGAGGTTGGGGACCTGAGTTAATCCATCACAACTCTAGACTAGACTACTAAAGAATCTGTAATGGCCATGAAAAAGTATAATTCGAGTTAGGAGCCATGGTGATGCAGTGGTGAGAATGCAGTATTGCAGGCTAATTCTGCTGACTGCCAGGGGTTCGATCCTCACCGGCTCAAGGTTGACACAGCCATCCATCCTTCTGAGGTCAGTAAACTGAGGACTCAGATTGTTGGAGTCAAGATGCTGACTCTGTAAACTGCTTAGAGAAGGCTGTAAAGCTTTTATATACTGGTATATAAGACTAAGTGTTATTTGAGTGGTGTGGTGGCCTAGAGGTGGAGCTCTCGCCTCATAATCAGGAGGTTGTGAGTTCGATCCTAGGTAGAGCCAGATATTTCTCTCTGGGCACAATGAGAATCTGCTGAATAAAACTCCACATTGGCAACATTGGCACAGGAACAGCACACTCTACTCCATTCAGTTGCCCAAACTCCACCTTTTATGAGGTCATAAAAAGGAGATGATGATATAAGTCCAAGTGTTATTGCTATTGCTAGACTGTATTAACAACATTGGATGAAATAGATCAGGGTTCACTTGAAGTCAGTACAGTCTTTAAAGATTCAGGTTGTTTTAGCATTTTATAAATAGATAACTAAAATTCCTTATGTCTAAATAAATTTATTTATTTGTCCATCAATCAGACAAAAAAAAAATCCCCCTTGTTGCTATCTATCATATGTTTTTTTTCCCCTTCAAGAAAGCCAAGCCTAGCCTAGTGACTAGTGATTGTGATTTAATCCTATGACTTACAATTATTATAAACCATTTTCTACTTAAAAAAAAAAATCTGGGAAGAAATAATTGTGCTTTGATCACATTCTGTCCTATAAATAGAAATCACCAATTATTTCTCCTTACCAATATTGAATGGCCTTCTCCCTTTCCAACATCGTTAAATCCTATTTCTTTTATTGATCACTATTTGAAACAATAACAAATTAGTAACACATTAAAAGATGTTTAGTCCAAAAAACCCCAACCCAAATAAACATGCAAAATTTAGTGTTATATAAACACGGAAAAAGAAACAATGTCCTCTTTTGTTGGAACAGTGACTAAGATAAATTTATATATACCCAATGAACAAACAGCCTGAACAGTTGGAAATGTAACTAGAAAATGGGATAATTTGAACCCGAAGAAGAAGCCACTCTTCATCTCTATCCTTAAACGAGGGTCCTCATTTTCCATCCATCCATCCATCCATCCATCCATCCATCCATCTTCTTCATCTTCTAAACTGATTTCCTCCTCTCCATCCATCCATCCATCCATCCATCCATCCATCCATCCATCTTTACTTTCCAAATTGATCTACTCCCCATCTATCTTCATCTTCTAAATTGATCTCCTCCCCATCCATCCATCCATCCATCCATCTTCACTTTCTAAATTTATCTCCTCCTCTTCTTCCTCCTCCTCCTTGTCTTCGTCCTCCCTCTTCCTCTATTCAACTTTATCTTCTAAATTGATCTTCTCCTTCACCTTTTTGTCTCTCCCCTCCCCCCTCCTCCTTCCCTTTAATACATGATAAAAATTTAGTGGATGTATTCCTAGAAATACAATTTAGAATGTTTAATCTTAAATCTTCTAATAATCAGTAACCCTGAATTGAATTATGGTACTTGCGGTTGATTTTTATGTGCAGTAAAATCATACAATACAGGCTTTCATGGAGTAGATCATTTAAACTTCAAGGTGGGAAATCAAATGTTAATGCTTTCCCTTGAATGAAAATTACATTTTATAAAGAAATCTGGAGCCTCAAGGGACAAAAGATAAAGTATCTGGTTAATCTTTCTGCACTGGTGAGGAATTTTTCAGAAGGATGTGTTTAAATCCATTTACTGGTAGTTCCTCTTCCTGTGGTCTTTACAATGCAACTTAGGGGACTGAATGCAGAACCTGTATTCACAATGATTATACAGTTGGGATAATTATTGAAAGCAATCAGGAGTCTCACATCCATATCATAATGATCATGTTATATTTTTATTCTATATGACTGGTTAAATAGCTTGTAACAGCCTCCAGAAGAATCTTCAAATGATTATTAAAAACACTCCCGTTCCACACATACCCATTCAAATTAACTGGGATAACTCATCTCTCATCTAGCTCTTAAATCAGTGACCTTAAAATCTGCTCAACAGCAGTCATGCTAAAATGCATTTGCACTACCATTTAATTGTTCATATTATCCTTTGGCTTTAATTAGAAATTTGTCTGTTCCCAGCGCAGAGCACAAAAGTTTCACATTGGGAAAAACAACATTAATAAGACTAATAAAAAAAGATGACTGCCGAAATGCAAGGAGGAAGCTTGGTAAATTCAGTATTTAAAAATAAGAGGTTAATTGTGGGAATCTCTGCAGCAGGAATGCAGATCATAAAGTCGTATCAGGAGCTGTAACTTAATTGGAAAAGGAAGTTTCAACTTTCTTCGACCTCCGCACCTTCAGACGGGAGTTGAAGACCTTCCTGTTTCAGCAATCCGGTCTGGCCTAGTAAAATGTTTTAAATTTTAAATTATAATAGGGTTCTAAATTTGGATTTTAAATTGGCAGCCGTTAATATTTAATGTATTTTTAATTTATTTATTATGTTTTTTACACTTGTATTTTACTCTTGGCTGTACACCGCCCCGAGTCCCTCGGGAGAAGGGCGGTATAGAAATCAAATAAATAAATAAATAAATAAATAAATTCTGCCCCACTCCCCAAACAATAGATGGTAGGCAGGGCAATGATCATCTAGGTCTAAGATCAGCTTCTTAAAGTGCCTCTTTAAAGGATGTTTTCATCCCTTTCATAAAGAAATGCTCACTACAGCATAGTTCACGCCACCTGTTTCCATGCTGGCAGCTTGTAGTAGCCAGATGGAAGATAGATCAAGCAGTAGGCTAGTTCAGAAGGAATGCTAAATCTGGGCTCCCAAAACTTTGAAGCCAATGGAAGCTCTTTATTGCAGGGAAATCTCTGAGATATATGTGGAGTTCAAACGCTTTCTTCAAAATAGCTATTATAGTTGAGCTTAACACACTGCCTTGCAACAAACGAACTTTCCGTTTAATTTCCTCATCAAAAGTATTATTGAAGAAACTAGGGAGGTTTGAAGCTGTTCACGGATGCTATAGGAGATGACATGACAGGTGCCATGTTAGGACCTATAATGCTAAACTACTGTTTTTCTTTATAGAAGGTAACCAAAATGAGCCCTAAATTTATATCTTTTTGTTCTTCTTTTTTGATATGACCACAAAGGTGAGAAACTTTCATTTCCATTTTGCTTTAGCTACCAGCTATCCTGCCATACAAACTGTGGTTAATCTTAATTATATGGCCGTGTTAAAATAAAAAGTGATGAAATGAGCTTGTTTATGTTATTTGTCACAGTAATGGAATGCAGTAAATAAGAATAAGCAACCTGGTAACTAGCAAAGTGTGCTACAAGAAATACATGCTGGATGGAGCTTAACAAGGAATGGAAACCTGTTTTCTGATACACTTTTCTTTCTCTTTTCTCTGTCTTGCATTCTGGTTTTCTTCCTAATGCTATCTTTTGTCACTCCCAAACAGCATGTTGTAGAGAAGAGAGAAACAATTGTTGCCTGTGATGTGAATTAACCTGCTTGCACAGACCTTGTAAAATTAGGCCAAGTTCTTAGCAAATTAAACTAAGGGCAGCAGGTAGCCTGCCCTTGCACTAAATTGTGATTAATTTAAAATGTAACATTTTCAATCTTTTTCTCAGAAACTTGCCTTGCTTCAGCTCATTCTTACAACGAAGAACAATAGCTTAATATTTTCTCCTGCTATTATTATTTCAAAAGATATCTGCATTGCAGATAAACCTGCATTATTGAATGCAACAATAAATGTTATGTCCAACTATGTAAGCTTTGTAAGGTTATATAAAAGGAAAGGATCACAAAGAATATTAGAGCAGTTTAAATTCATTTGTAGAATATGGTTCCAGAGGGAGTTGAGGCTATGTGTACATGCAGCTACCACAAGTTCAAATGTATTTATTCAATACCCTTCTCAGCACATGACTCTTGGCAACTAACAACAATTTAAAGCACCAGAAATAATAAAAAGCAAAATTAGATACCGTAACTACAATTACAAAAAAAAATTAAGCAATATAAAGTATATAATAAATGCAACTGATTTTAACTTTTATTTTATAGCATTTTATAAAACTGATTGCTTAATTGCACATTTAATGCATGCTTAATCTGAAATAACTCTTCTCTTTTATAGCCACTCGGTATCTAAGTCACATTTTCGATTAATATCAGAATAAAGTATCAAGTCAACTGAAGTGAGTACCAAATGAAAGGCCAACTCTACCTTTTATTAGCTGTCTTAAGGCAGTTGGGTATGACAAGACAGCTCTAAGATATGTCAAAACAACTTTAAGGTATGATAACTGTCCTTATACTTTATCAGCAGAACACAGTTTCTTTAATGTCTGGCAAGTCCTTCCAGAAGGGTATGAATTTCATTAGGCATTAATCAAAGTTCAAAACTACAGTATATTGTATACATCTTGCCAAACTGATTAAATAACATTAAAGCCATTTCACACAACTCAGGTTATTCCCAAATGACTAAAATGTCCTTTTAGAGGTCACTTTGAATTGAGGATTAAACTTGGGAACAAGACTGAAATGCAAGATATAGCAAATAGCAAAAGCACCCTTTATTACAATATTTGAGGTACAAATATTCTCCTTTATTGGTTAATGGAACATATAACCTACTCCCGCATTCCTTGAAAAATCCAATTGTTCTGGCAAATGGAGCATACTATTCAAAAATTAAGTAGTACATTCTTTCCCACAATAAGGACTGACTGAGACTTTTAGCAGAGAGCAACTTAATAACACTCTGGAAAAAGTCACATACTCTTTGTTCATCTGTTCTAGAGAATAAACAAACAATGTAGAGATGGTTATGTCTATATATTGGCATCTAATTCCAGCTCTTCTACTTTTTTATATATCTAGGAACTATAGAAGTCACATTCCAACACTCCACTTTTGGTAGAAAATTCATTGGTAAGAATACTATTAATTGTACCCCATATTTTGAATGAATCAATTTTTGTTTTAAAAATGGTTCCCTCCACTGGTTCTCCAAATTTCTTTTGTATATTTTTTTGTATTTAAGAACTCTTAAGAATACATTTACTAGAAACAAAGCAGAAAGGTTTTGTGTTTTTTCCTTTTTCCTCCCTGGCTTTCACTTCCTATCTGGAAATCAAGTTTATTTTCTGCTGATCTCCTTGAATTATAGTGATAAAAATGAAGGAAAAAAGTATTATAAACCATAACATATTGATAGCATTCAGTATCCAGTACCGTGTTTTTACCACCAAAAGCCCCTTCAACCTCATATATTCCAGTGATCGCTGTATTACCATCAATACCATTCCTATGTCCCAAAGCAGAACCAAAGTATAATTTCCCATATTTAAACAAGATACTGTGATTTACCTCTCATCAATGTTTAAACACTGTATTAAAGAAGCTACTAATTAGCATATAAACAGTATTAAAAATGAGCTAGAGATGATCAGCTATCATCTATTCTTCAAATAATTTTAATTGGAAAGTAAAATAATCCAAAATTACAATTGTAATATCAAATGCAGGCAAAAATCTAAACCAATTACTTCCAGATTCTATGGCCAGTAAAATGAATGACTAGTTACAAGAATTACAAAATAATCAACATTTTTTCCATGTACAAAGTTCTTGGAACATGACATAATAAAGTTTTCAGGAATCTAAACAAATGGGATTGTCTCTAGAATTTACCAGACCATACCACATAGGATAAATTCTTAAATGCCAGTTGTCTCTCTTCTACTGAAGAAGCAATGCAGCAAGTATAATAGGCTTTCTTAAGCGAGTACAGAAATGTAAAGTTTTAACCATTGTATTAAACAACTAGCATTGAGTCTTTGCAGCATGATTAAATGGACATTAGAATTATAATAACACCTTAGATTGTGCTAGTCTGCTTTGTTTATACAAGATTAACCAGAGCTTGTGTAATATGCTCACTACACCTTTGACAATGTAAATGGTTTTCCGTTTGATACGTAAGATTAAAAAGATAAAGATTCCTGACTGAAACACAGCTACTGCTGATTATATGGATGTGGACATTTTCTTGATAGCAATACAGAAGCTGCAGCTGTTTGTCATTTCCTTCTTCCAGGATATTTTGTTGCATAATTTCCACCATAGAAGACTCTGCATTTTATTAAATATGAATATGAATCTGAAGATATAAAAGGATTAATATCATGTATTTTCTGACAATTGAGAGAGATGAAATATCATGACCAACTAATTATAATGAATTCAAAGAATCCAATTTTAATTCAACCTATATCCAATTCAGAGCATATACCTCCAGTCCAAACATACTATCTTCCATAAAATAACTCTAACTTCAATACAACTCCTTCCCCCAGAGTCACTCACATGACACTTGATTTATGGCATGTAGAAATCTTTAAAATATGCATTATTTAATTCTACTTTTTAAAGAAAAACTAAGCATTCTGCAAATAACAAAGCATAAGAAATGCTATAAGAAACCCCTTTAAATATAATTAGTATTACCATACAAAGTGGATTTTCCCCCCTCAAGATAATACTAATTATCAGTCTGCACCATCTGTAACATCACAGAATTACTTTTCTTGGGTGGAGAAATTCAAATAAGAATGGCTATTAAGTTTAGGAAAGCAATAATTGTACGTATAATTATTAACATACAAGTATTAAAGTGTATTTTACTGAGAATTCTTATGTGCGTAAAAAAGTAAGTACTAAGAAACAGCTTGTTTCAGGTCTGTATCTGACCTAAAAATGTAAGCTGAAGATGCTTTACAGTACAATTATACCTGAGCAGGTGCAGAAACAGCAGGAAGTGTTTTTTTTCTCCCTTGAAAGTGCCATTCTCAAGCAGATGGTTTCGTGGAGGCATTACTATATATTGTAATAAAAACAACTATTCATATGCCTCCACTTGCAATATTCTTTTTATTTCCAAGTGGAGAATATTTTATTGTATTAACAATATATTTGCAAGTTTAATATTTGTTGAAACATTGCAAATCTGGGCTAAACAACTTACATATCTAAAGAGTGTAGACTTTATGCACCTCAGATATAAAAAAGGACTAATTTTCCTATATTCAGTGAGCAAAGCTATAATTTTTCAACAGACCTAAACTTTTTTTATAAAACTAGAATGCACCTCAAGAATGATTCAATGTCTGTATTATCTTCATTCATTATTTTGAAATTATGGCATTAATAACATGAAAAATAGCAGACTTTTTAAAAATGGCAAGCAATGCCACACTACATTTTTATGTTTCTATGTTCATAAAGGAATAATTAGACACAATATATGTGCATGAATGAACCATACACTTGACGAAAACCCTCATTTCTTGGCTAGGCAAAAGGATCTAAGACATAATGCAAGTCATTACCATTACATTTTTGTAATAATACATTATACTATTTTTTTATTGGGCAAATGTTGTTTTTCTTCATACTATCTTAAAATCAGAAACCAGTGTCAACTAAAAAGTGATGCACATGCCAAACTATGCTGCCAGTTAAGATAACTGAAACTCGAAGTATTTGGAAATGTTCCCTCATAGACACTCAATGCTATTCAAGAAGGAAATGGACACTTGATACCATTCTACAAGTGGACTGAAATAAGATTAGGGGAGCAAACAACAGTTTACTGGCCATGCTGGGCATTTACAAGAATATCCACTTCTTCCATGAGGGGAAGATACACATATGTATACACACTTAGTGGACATTCCAACTTTGGCAATCATACCTGGAGGAAAGGCAAATTAAGCCAATCACTATTCTAACAACTTTGAACAAAGCAATAGAAGCACAATCTATATAGTAGATATTCCGAGAAACAAAGTATTCATTTGTAAGCTATTTAGAAAGAAATAAAAAACCAGGGAGAGTCAAATGCCGTCACATTTAAATATGCTGATCATCATTAACTTGTGAATCTCATAGGATTCTCTGAAAGCAAAAATACTTTGGATTTGTTATAGAAGGTCTGTAGTATTTGCAGAAGACTTGGAGCTCACCTATCTGGTCTGCAGCAAAATGTTTCTATTGCTAACCCAAGCCTTCTGAAATATCAATCAACTTTGATTCCTAACTGAACATAATGTCATACAAAGAAGAAACGGAAAGAATTCCAAGCCTGATCAAGTCCAGAATAAACTGGAATAGAAAAAAATGAGTTCTGGATTGCATACCTGCATAGTTCTATATTGGTTAAGGAGAACCAAATTTTCTGTGTTTCCATTTATCATTTCCACATCAGTCCCACTTCTCCTTTACTATTAATTGTACCCTAGCATTGCTTTTTCTATTAGGATTATACAGTGAAAAGTTTATCACTACTTTTTAACTCTAATAAGTAGTACTGTCTTCTCTCAGGCTTATGCAGCTGTGTATAAGTTGCTCGTAACTAGTTCTACTTGCACATACATGTACAGTTAACCTTACCTGACTGTTCATGGAATCATTTTGTTTGATTACACACACATATGTACAGTTGAAAGTAATATCTAAAGCAGCTATGTAGCCTGAAAAAAAAGCACTGTAATAAATTAAAAAGAGCTGCTTTATCATCCATGCTATTATATTGCATGTATGTGATCTTATTTTCTATCTTGAGGGTTGTACATTGCCTTATTTTCCAGTGTTTTCCCATAATGTACAATAAGATTATTCAATTATACCCAGTTTTAAAACCAGATGTAAATACAGATGCTGTTTCTGTAGCCCGTAATGTTGAAGCTATGGCACATGTGCCATAGCTGGCACACAGAGCCCTTTCTGCGGGCATGAGAGCCACCACCCAGCTCAGTTCTATTGCGCATGTGCGCGCTCGTGCCTCCCACAGACCAGCTGATTTTCAGGATGGGGCAAGCACATGTATGGGAGATACATGCGCAGGGCATGGATCATGCCCACATGCGCGGGGGCAAGGGGAGTGTGGGGGGGAGCGTTTTTGGTCCCAGAAGGCTGCAGGTGTTTCAAGTAGTTGTAATCAAATGCAGCCATCGAGAATATACATACATACATACATACATACATACATACATACATACAACAGGAACAGGAAGTGCCTCACAGGAGCAAATAGAGGTAAATCCTAGAGAGGCAGGAAATGCATCACAAAACAATAGAAATGAATGCTAAAGAGGAATAAAGCTGCATACAAGGTTGACATAACACCTGTAACAATAGAGAGGCCTGCTAGGTCCAAAACGGGGCATGGGGGTGCGGCAGGCCCCCCCACGGCCTATTTTTGGTTCCAGGAGGCTGTAGGGAGGTGTGCTAGGCCCAAAACGGGAGGTGGGGTGGTCACGCGCATATACATGGGGGGATGGGGGGAGCATTGAGGGTGTTGTGCACGCATGCTCAGGGGGCACATTACATTATGGGTGCCAACACCCACGTGCTTTTGTTGCGCACACATGTGCTTTCGGCACATGACAAGAAAAAGATTTGCCATCACTGTCCTAAACCACAGAAAAATAGAAGAGCCAAACAGGAAGAAAATATCTGTGAATCTTAGCATACATCTCTTGTTCAGTTATTACTGAGAGATAAGGAACACCATATACCAAATTTTGTAGACATCAAGTAGTGAATGATATCCAGTTCTTAATATGGAATATACATGATACGAATGTCACAGAAAGCAGCAATCATTTAACAATCTTAGGCAGTGTTTGGATTCAGCAGCTTTAACACAGAAAGAAGGTGGGGAGACAAATAAATGGCTTACAGAGGATAAATAGCTTATAGGATAATGTGTGAGCACCAGACCACGTGGGCTTGTTATGTTAACAATTTAAGACTGTTCTTGCACACAGGTGATAATTGCAGGCTTCCTTGGCTAATGCAATTACTTCATTTTCATAATTTCTCTGTTCTATTTATATAACTTCTCTTTGTATCTTCAGCTAAACTAATTTTGTAATAAACATGATGAAACACTTTTACTAATTTGCTGAAAAATAGATGCCTTATAACGCATACCCCAAGTCTCTTTTCTTTTGAAGAGAAGAATTGCTGAACAAGTCTGGCTACTAACATTCATTAAATGAAATGTTCAATGCAATGTAAAATTATGTTCTTGAAGCAGGATCCAGTAAAACAATTCTGATTTTAACAAAAGAAGCAGATTGTGATTGTGCCAAAATGTTACCATCAGGGTAATTCCAATGTATACTAATTGAGTAGAATTCAGCTAAAAATGATACTTATAGTACTCCAGCATACAAGGTGACGAAAGATTTTGGCTATTAAGGAAATTACAGGATAAAATTTCTAGGAAGAGGGAAAAAAATCAGACTAGAAATAGTGTTTTTTGTATCACATTTCCTTATAAAACAATTTAAATTTTACAAGGCATTTTCTCTTTTGGCTTTCTAGTCATTGGAGTAGAGTTACTGCATTTTTAAGAGGTTATTCCACATTCTTCAAAAAGTACATGTTGTCCCGTCTTGACTTCAGTCAGTCATCTCTGTAGTAGTAACCTTACCAAGTTTTTTTTATTCACACACTGTGTTATGCCAGGATTTTTTAAAAACTATAGCCTATTGAACAAGCCATAATATTCTGGTAGCATGCAAAGCAAGTAAACAAACCCAAAACTGTAATCTTAGTTTACCTTTCACTCTTTTTGATCCCTCCAGTATTTATTTTGTTATTTTGAATTATGTAAAAATATCGTACATCAGCAGTCAAAAGTCACAGGTTCAGTTCTACCGTAATTCTGCTTTATGTAAAGGCTAGTACCTGAGCCAGAGGCAACCTAAGAAAGTTTAGACAATGAGCAACAGATACTAGACAAACCAATGTAAACATTTCTGTAGTCAAGATCTTTTAATGAATCAAAACAACTTCATGTCAGTTTAATTATGATGTAAGTGATTATACAAGGAAACATTCTGTGTAACCCAGGTAAGCAATAGTCCTTGAGGGTACTAGTGTAGAAACCCAATATATTATTTCAGGGCTGCTAGTTTCTAGAAACAAGGCTTGGTGTCATTGGTTCATAGTCTTCAAAATGTCTGAACTGGGCAATCAAATATTACAATAAACCAGTATTTGTCTTAGTAAGGGGCATCAGTTGGGTTATTCTCCAGGACTCCTTCAGCAAATCATACTTTTCATAAACCACTATCCAATTTCCAATGTATACTTTCTTTAGGAACATATCAGGGCTTCAGAAGGAAAGTTTGGCTGGAGGGGTCATTAGCAGTTCAGAACAAATGCACAGGCCAGACTGCCTTCAGAATACATTAACACCACTCATAAGTCTATAACTGGGAGCATGGGAGTACATTTTGAAGAAAAAAGACATCTCTTTCTCATGAAAAAATTGATCCACACAACTGATCTGAATGCTACACTATTCAACTATTGTGGTTAGAGCAGAGTTTCAGTTAACAGAAAGATATGGTACAATTCACAGATTTTTCTCCACTGGGAAGATAATGCATATTTGGTAGGACTTCATTGAACTATAGATTTTCTGCAGTCAGGTCTTTCTCAATGAGAAGTTGTAGAGGGAATAGAAATGACCTTGAGAGGCAGGAGGAAGAGTTGCTACCAAGGCAGTAGTCAGATTAGCAGGGCTTGAACCCAAGCCAAGAAAATAATTTGAAAAAAATGTCTCAGACTGTCTAGAAGTGTGTAGATGATCTTGCGGAAAGAAGAGAAGAGACGCTGCTTAGGAAACCATCAGGAAAGAGGGGCAGGAAACTCCCCCCCCCCCCAATGGCTTAACAGTCAGAGAAGCAAACTGAGGAAGGGACCAAGCAGTAAAAAGTGACAGTGGGATGTTTGTACTTTCAGATTTATAAGATTCTGTTAATGTAGCCTGACAATAAAGTAGAATTAGCTCATCTTGTTGGGTTTTTTGGTTTGGTTTACCTAAGCGGAATGACACAGACAAGTCCTCCCTAGTTCACAGAAACTAGAGAGGGAGGAGAAAACCATATTCAGACTTGCAAGACTCTGTTACTATAACTGTTGCAATTGATTTATTTTATTTATTAAATTTATTTGCCACCCATCTTGTTTCAAAGCAATTCTAAGCATCTTACAGCATTGAAAGTGCTAACATCAAAAAGATATTTTTT
>JANHGD010001802.1:160363-171040 GCA_027560375.1 Imantodes cenchoa
TACCCTCTGCGCATGCACTGAAGGCTTGCGCATGCACAGAGGGTAAAAGAACCCAAATGGTGGTGTCTGGGCGGATGGGTGGAGCCCCGCACTCCCTTCACGACCGGCCCTCTGATGACTCACAGGCACGAGCAAACTAGGAGTATTTCACCCCTGGTCAGGTCTATAGGCCCATGTGGGAATATGGGAAAAAAGATCATTGCAGTGCCTCCATTTTTTCTCCTATCCTTGCCTTATTATGAGGACGTTTCCTCCTGTATATGTCATTGTGTAGAATGTGCAGAACAGTGATTTTACAATGAGATTTTCCCAAGGTAAGCTGAAGGGAAGGATAGGGTGTTTCCTGGTCAAATTGGATACTTCAGTATCATATGACATGTTGACTTGTCATTTCTAATGCAATACTTTGAAGTTTCCTTGCATAGCAACTGTTACCAAGACAGGCATACTAGCTGGCTTCGCATTCTGTGCTAAGCTATGCTTTTTTTAGTCATCTCTTATTGATTAAACTTTAGTTTACTTGGTTCATCTATATTTGAAATTTTAAGCCATGATTTACAAAACATCTGCATCACATTGGTCTCCAAACAAGCAGGCCAGCATTGTGCTTAACCTAATAGATAAATACATAAATCCAGTCATCGACTCAGGCACTTTAGAAAATAAGAAACTAAGATATTATCAGACATATGATAAGGCCTTTCACAGCTCATCTCCAAAATGCCATGCAAATATAAATTTACAATTTAAAGGAATTTAATAATTCCTTTAAAGATCATTTTCAACATTTATTACAGTACACAAGTTTACAGTGAAAATAGAATGTTTCTATTTTCACTATAAATAACTTTAATCTATCATATATATTTTGATACATAATTCAACTATGATTTTTTTCTCTTTGGCCTTATACCATTTCGTATGTACATGAAATGAGAACTCAGTATCCATAACTATAAGAAGACATTTTGGGAGCTGACGTAGTGTAGAGCTAAAATCAGGGTGACCTTGGATCAAGTTCATTCTCAACATAAAACTCACCTGGTGACTTTGAACCAATTACTTTCTTTCAGCCCAGGGTTGTTTTTGTTCAAGGTTGAATCAGCCTTCTTTCTTCCCAAGATCAGTAAAATGAGGACCCAGATTGTTGGAGGCAATATACCTGTGATGGCGAATGTCTGTGGGCACGCAAGCCATTGCCCCAGTTCAGCTTTGCTACACATGCACCCGCACTCACACCCAGCTGGTCATTGGGTCATCCATGAGGGATGGGGCATGTGTGGGGGTGTGCGCATGCATGTGTGGGGGTGGGGCATGTGCGGGAGCCACGCATGCATGCATGGGAGTGTGTGCAGGGGTCACATGTGCATGCACGGGGGGTGGGGTGCATGCATGGGGCTACACATGCATGAGGGGTGCATGCATGGGGGCGCACACGCTTTGCATTTTGGGGGTTCGGGCATGCGCACATTCGCACCCACACGCACTTTGGGCACTCGGTCCACAAAAGGTTAGCCATCACTGCAATATACTGTCATTATAGACTGCCCAGAGATTGCTGTAAAGGACTATGGGATGGTATATAAATCTAAGTGCTATTGTTATTAAATCTGAATCAGGCTGATGTGTTATTTGCACACAAAATTTGCAGTAGAAAGCAAGTGTCTGTTCCATTCCAATTTTGTTAAGTTATAATAAATAATATGTTCTACCAGGTACAGCATACTTAAACAATTATCTGTTGTGCTGTGCACAGTATACAATGAAGTTACAAATAAAGACTCTCTCAAGCCAAGCATTTTTGTGTATATATGGACATTGATGTAACAAGTTTGGTAACAATATTTTTGCTTTCTTCTGGGATGTTTTTCGACTTGTCCTAGCAAATAATTTATGTATCAAGTTTTCATGCCAAATTTTAAATGGCAGGTCAGGACTATAAGCTAAGGCATATAAGTGACACTGGATATAGAATACCTAAGATTTGTAACTGCTCTCCACCAACAGCACCAAATGAAAGATTTAACTGAAAGGGGAGATCTGAAGTAGAGAAAAAAATATAATCTTTATCTACAGAGATTTATTTGCTCTAATCTTCTGCAATCTAAGAATACTATTGCATGCATCAATATTTTCATTTTTTTTTTAAAGCAGCTTTGTACAATTTGCTACATAAGCAGAGTTGTGCTTATTAAAAATCAATGTAGCCTCAAAAGTAATTGTGCGGAAGTTGTGTTAAAGTTTCATTTGTGTGTCCATGAATACCAGCCAACAATTGAACAATCTTCTCAGTGCAGACATTTTTGATATTAGGGATATTTTGTGTTCAAAAAATCCCCAATGAATTCATCTTTTTATTCATATTGTATGTTAAGACAGATCATAATGCAATTTATCTATTGCATTGTATTATCAAACTGAATAATAATTGGATATAGGGACAGAACTTTAAAAATATTGTATTCATATTTCTAAAACCACAAATAAGATAAATTGCTTTTTAAGACTTTGTTCAAAAAACAAATGCTTTAAGAAGATGTTGGTATAGCCCCATTTTCTCTAGATATAAATCCAGATTGTGACAGTTAGATGTTTCCCAAGAGATCACAGTAATGGAAGTGCTGAAAGCCTTGTGAAGTAAAAATGAGTTTGAATTTGTTTATTCAATCAGCTTGTAAAGGACTATGATAAAATAACAGAGTAGTTAACATAGTGAAAGATTGGTGTTACTGATGTACCATTTTTCTCTCTTTTTCAGTATTGATTACAAAGGTCAATTTTTGAAGTTAATGGTACAGAACTGCCAGGACTCATTAAATGTATTTTTAAATTTTTCTTCGGCATTAAAAAGAAATTGAAACAGCAATGATCAACCAAATATTGAAAATGTTGAGCCCCTTCTCCATCCTCAATCGCCAAATAAGTGCTATACAGTAGTAAAATAAAATGCATAGCTTGAGTATACAACTTTGACATAATGTACATCTGAACATACATTTTTGATCTGGTACAGAATTTTAAATGTCTATATTAAACATTTCTATTTAGAATGTCATTTTTAATTTGAAGTGATCTACTGAAAATTACATTATTAATATAACACTAAAGGAGAAATCAAATATGGATATAACGATCTTTAATTAAAGGTTTCTTCACAACTTTATTAATTTTTAAGTCACTATTATTTTCCATACTTTTAAACACTATTGATCTTAAGAAAGATACTGTTTTTCCAATCTACTTCGCTAAAGTAAATTTGACAGCTTACAACAAAACAACATAATTAATTTGAAATTATTAATATTACATGGAAAATGGCATCATTTAAAATCAAAAGGAAAATAGACAATAATTTAAACCAGAAATGGTTGGATTCACATAATAAACAAAGCCAAGACACAGAATAATCTTCATTATAGCTAAACTTAATATTTGATTACAGCCACTCTCTCAGCAACTGAATTATTAAAAGAACTATTAAACTCTTATTTTACAGTCACTATTCATAGTATGGTCATTTTTACCAAACTTCAAGGAAGGACTAAGCTAAGCTGATTAATCACCCTCCCTTATTTCTTTTTCCTGAGGAGCTTTATCAACTTTATCATTATTAGAATAATCACTTATAATTGTAAAATTTGATGGCTGGGACTCATGACACATCTTCCATTTCTTCTACTATGCCAATTTTCCTTTAGCAAAATAGATGATAGACAGACAGACAATAGACAGACAATAAACAGGGAGGAGAGAGAGAGAGAGAGAGAGAGAGAGAGAGAGAGAGAGAGAGAGAGAGAGAGAGAGAGAGAGAGATTGCCATATGATATATATACACACACAAGTATAATGTAATTTATTTGGTGTTGGTACTACCCAACTCCAGACAATTCCGAGTGGCTCAGAACAAATACAGTATAAATTATCAGAGTTAAAAATCAAAAAAGGAAAGAAAGAAAAAAAGAACAACAATCAAAAACGAGATAGCAGATCAGCCCCAAGAAAATACATCTCACAAGGGCTTCATTCACTTAGCCCATATTTAGAAGACAAGCCAGGTCTTTCAGGATTTGCAGAAGGCCAACAGGATAGGAGCCACCCAGGCATCCAGGAGAACCTCATTCCATTCTCATTTTCTGGGCTAGAAAAGGGTCCCAAAGATGACTAATTGAAGGGATGTGGAGAAAATCAACCCTATCAACTTGTACTGGCCAGGAGTAGATCATGGAGATAGGGAGTTCACTCCCTGTGCCTTGAAATTTGAAACATAAGAACAATAGAAAAAGCAAGAAAATAACCTATATCTTTTCCCTTGTTAGCATTTGGTTAGATGGTTATATTAAAAATTCATCCTAAGCACCAAAGTTGGTAGAATATTTGTACTAATATTCAGCTTTAAAGCCTTTAACAACACATTAGTCAATCATGAAAGTTGCTCTATGAAAGAGCTAATCCAATTACTTTAGTTCATTTTTCTTCAGTAACAACATGATTATATTTACACATGTGGCACCCGATCTTACACATCAACTGGCCTAGAAGTTATGTAGAGAATGTAGAGGTATGTACTTCTTTCAATATCAAAATCAAGGGAAGCTCTGATTGGCCAGAATGTTCTACATTTCCTACTAAAAGCGATTCCTTTTGAAATGAAGTGTTTTTGTTAAAAAGAATAATCAATATGCACAGGGAGCTTTGATCTTATATATTTATAGGGAGAAATGTAGGAAGAAATATAGCACATCTACAATCTGTTTCTGTCATTTGTCTCTTTTCTCTCCAGGGCCATTTGGTGACCTTTCTGTGCCTTTTCCTCATGCTTATGCTATGTACATATCTGACAAGTGTCCACATTCCATTTCTAGCTAAAATCATTCAAGGAGAAGTGAATTAGCTGAGCAGTTTGCTGAACTTTCTGTCTCTTTGCACACTTTTGTTTATCTTATGGAGCAATCTGTTTGAGTCATACCAGATAATTATGGTCACAAAGTGTGAAAGGCCACAATAAAGTCCTCCCTGGAACTTTATTGTATTTGCAGTTGACCAAGGCAAAAGGACAGGCAGGTCTGTGAACACTGTTGCGAACATAGTTTTCCTGCCAACTAGCAGAATATGGATATTCCCAATGCAATTTTCTTATTTCAAACATAATTAACATCCATGAGAGAGACATGGCTTATTGGTCACACACACAGTCATATTACACCCTTTCTCCCTTTCCTGGAAATAGGCTAAATTTGATCCTTTGGGGAAAAAAAGGGGCTGAAGTTACTGAACTATGTCTGTAGAAGAGTGGGGCTTAATATAATTCTTGTGGCCTGTTAAAATGTGGGAATTTGAGAAGCTTGACAGTTTATTTAACTGAAACGGGGACTATGTGTTTCAAGAATCTGTTCTCTGTAGGGGATATTAAGAATATTCAACCAATACTTTTGCTAGGGTTAATTTTTGTTTCTTTGTGTTGTCAAATCTAATTTCATATATTTCTCTGAACAAGCAACTTTGTAATATTAGTCTATCCATCCTTCAGGCTAAACATAAAGATATTAGTAGCATTTACAGTATAATTTTCATATAATCTGAAATAATAGTTCCCTACAGAATCCTCTCAAATATTCTAGCATATTCTATTTTGTAACATCTTTCGGTCTACCCTAGGGCATTGTTTTTTCCTTTCATAATTTTCCTTTTCAGCTACTGTTTTTCAGGATCTGAATGGCTTTTGCATCTTTTAATGTTTTTATTTGAATACTAAACGTTAATGAGAGTTTATATCTTTGTCATTTTTAAATAAAAATATTGCTTTTGATTATTTCGAGTGAGTTTTGTCTCTCTTTAAAAGATGGAAGGAAGCATTGAATAATTTAGTCACATATCTCTATGCTATTGAAATTAATTCACATTTTTTACTTTTCATGTATGAAAAGGCAGCCCTATCTTTTTCACACCCAAGAAGAAAGAACCGGGTGAAATGCTTTCCGAAAGATAAGTAGTAGCAATAATGGCTATTACCACTATCCCAAAGCAGGGTGGAGACCAATGTATGAAGACACAAAAGGTACCTGGGAGGAAAGGTTTGAGAACTTCTGCTTTCTGTACCATAACCATAACTATCTACTATAGCTCTTCTAGCATCTTTCTCCACCTTCTGGATTCTTTATCTGCTGCCAATTCTCAAGAAACACAACTATGCCAGAGAAAATACAGTAGTCCTCTTTCTTTTCTCCCAACCTTTGAATCGCTTATCTTTCTTAATATAAAGACTGGCTTCTTGATGATCTTGGTTTTCCATTCTAATTGGCTTTCTACATAGGTTGGTTTTCAATCCTTCATATGTTTTTGTTTCCTTCTGTGGTTGGATTTCTGGCTCCCAAAGCTAAGGCATGCTCACTAATACTTTCTTATCAGAGTCATTTGAGAGTTGGGCAGCATACAAGCTCCACGTATTATTATTAATATGCAAAACTAATCCTCTAAGGCAAAGAAAAGGGTTTATAGAGAACTCACACTGGTTTTCTCATTTCCCTAAAAACCTCACTATACTATCTCATCATTAGCCATCAGAAATTATATCTTGCACTAAAATATTACTTCCCCACTGAATTCTATTTATCCTTTTATTCTGATTCTGTTCGCTATCCCTTTGGCATTTCTCTCTGATATATTTTTATTATGTTGTTCCTCAGGAAAATCTCTCCTCTTTCTAAGATGTAGGTAATGCTGCCATTTTTGAGGTCCATATTTGTGGGAAGTCTTACTGCGTAAATGCTTCTATGTTAAAAGAGATAAGTTGCATTCTCGTTCCTTCTTGGTAGAACCTGTGTTAACATACCAATAAGTAGATAATAAGGCAATAAGAAAACTAGACTGTGTGTGCCTACAGTCCAAAGGTAAGGTTTTACAGAATGGTTTCAAATTGCTTAATAATTCTGCACACAAGATAGATCAAATAAACCAGTAGTCACATTTCTCTTTGACATATAAATGAAACAGTCTCGTTAAAAAAACCCAACCTCCTAAAGATAAAAAGGGTAATTATGAATTATAACAGTCCAGTGAACTTTTTGTCACCTGTAATTCTCTAGACTGAGGACTCTGGACTGACCAATTTAAATGATTTCTGTGTGGTTTAATTTGGAGGATACTGGCTTGTTAGATATGCCATACAAACATTATTATCCTTGAGTAAATTCCTATCACTGTAATTTAATTAGTGAAGGTATTTTAGCAGAACTTCATGTTAAACTAATAATTATAGTATTTTACTCCTGATACGTTTACTGGCTTTTCAAGCCTGAGACTTTACCCAGAATCAAAATACAAACAATACTGAAAGTCTGAGCCAAAGTTTTCTAGGTGATGAGAATATAACTGAGTTCCTGTTTTATTTCAGACTTAGGAATATGGTTTTGATCAACTCACAGGTTTTCTATACTAATATGCCAATCTTGATAAATTGAATAGATAAAGTTATCTATTTTAGAAATAATATAAGAAAGATCATGAAATTATCCACATAAATGTTTTTTGACATGGTTGCATTATGGAAATCTCCCTGTGTGTGTGTACGCACGCATGCGCGTGCGCTTTGAAAATAAATTTCCTGAAATATTTAATATATGCTTTAGTTTTGTTAACGTAAGCTTAATATCTAACAAGTTTAGCATTCATAAGGGCTGATATCAAAATCCATAAATGTACAAGATAGCTCTTATAATCTGTGCCAATGAATTTAGAATGACACAAAGTATTTTTATGAAACTTGGCACTTTTCATACACTAACATGTTAAATCTTTGTAAACTGAGGATATTTTGCAGTAATTTAAAAAATGTTCCCCAAAACTTTATCTCAGTTTCTAAGAGTTGTCTAAATGGATCTCAAATCATGACATATTTCTGATAATATATTTCCTTAATTTTAATCTATCATATGTTGTAAGAAACGAACAAAGTATTTTCTAATGCAGTATCTCAAGAAATTACAATAACTCAACCTTTTGATGGCTGCATGAAAATTTAGAGAAGTAACATGATTGATATGTGAAGAAGTTCAGAAGGGGCACTGAGTAAGTAGAAAATTATTTTGTTCATACAATTTAATAATCCTTTGAATTGAATGTAAACTATGAGATATCCTATGCTATTATAAATGAAACATTAATACTCAAGGGAATATTTTTAGGATTCGTTAGGTACAGTGAATGAAGCAATTATTAAAAATCAATTGCTTTATGTAGAAATGCTTTTTACTATAACCAAAATAATCATACAATCTTTCATGTGTAAAACATTTTCTTTCATTGTTTTTTTCTGCTCACACAGGTGATAGCACTGTGGCTAGAGAGAAAAAATGTTTGCCCCCATATAGAGCCCTTGTCTGCAACTTCTTTAATCAATAAATAATATAGTTTTCCAAACAAGAACTATAAATATCATTCTCCTATTTCACCCCCATTTGCATCTGCGGTGAGCAAAGCAATAATGATGTTTAATTTTTATATTACCAAGGCTGGAAAAATTCTTGTATAATGTATAGTATTATTAATTGTCAAAGGAGACTAAAAACTCAAAATTTGATATGCTTGTTTAAATTGTCAAAAATCATTTTCCTCTGTATTAACATCTTATTTAGTGAATAGATCTGGAGAAATGAAAAGTTTCTATGTGCCTTTGTTTATTGAAATGATTATGTTGTTCTCATTGAACTTCTAGAAGTAACCAAAGAAAAGTTTAAGCTACTACATGTTAAAATGAGGGATATGTGTGTGTATGTTTAAGAATTTAACAAACTATGAAAGTATATTATATTTTATGAATTGAGAAGATAACATGGTCATTTTGTCCTTACTGATAAGATACGTTTAAAATATTATAATTTCAATTATATACTGATACCGGTATTATTTATTTACAAAACTCTTTTATGCAGTTTCAATCATGAGAATAATGATTTACAAATCAGTAGTGGGTTCTAAAACCTGCTGCTACCAGTTCACGGGTGCGCTCGCGCGTGATGCTTCTGCGCATGCACAGAAGCATCCCCGGTGGGTGGGCAGAGCCTCCTGCCACCGCCACTACTGATTCACAGAACCAGGCCTAACCAGGAGCAACCCAGCGCTGTTACAAATGCTTTATAACAATAAAGGAAACAAGAAAAATACATTCACAAAACACATACACATATACACACATGATTCTTTAACATCAATAACATTAGACAAATAAAATAAGCAATGCCTTTACAAATCAAGGGCATATTTCATCATGTTCTCATTTTCCAAAATTTTCTTTTTTAAAAATATATATTTATTATGTTTTATCAATAGGAATAAAAACAAAAGAAAAAAATCATACATCCAACAGTAACAACAACAACAACAGAAAAACAGATCTGTACAAAAAAAGAAAAAAAAGAAAAAGAATGACCCAAATATTTTCAGCTTTTTTTGATTGATTGTAAAATACCTTTTCTTTGTAAACCACAGACAATAAAGTCAGCTCTTTTTCATCGATGAAGATAGCAAAATTTCCCTTTATTCATCCCTCTGCATTCAAGTGGAAAATCAATTATCATTTTGAAAGGTCTATCTGTTAGGAGCTGACATTTGGGTAATGTGAACCTCAGACATACACAGAATGAATGTTTTACACATGCTGAGTAATACTCTTAAATAGCCACTTTTAAGAAGTTATGTTTACACACATAACAACATTGTTATCTGAATATACAGTATATCCTGCTCTTGTTCCCTTGGCAAGTATAAACAGCATGCCGCCACATTAACCCTGTCTTCCTTAGTCTCTTTAGTACAGCCTCTTACAATATCTACATTAAGACAGTTGGGTACCAAGTTGGGATCAACATAAACTGACCAGATGTCCTGCTTTTGGCGGGACAGTCCCATTTTTTCCTAATCTGTCCTGCGTCCCGCCCCCTTTTTTAAAAGTCCCATTTTTACAGCGGGACGTCTGGTCAGTTCCCCAACAGCCAAGCCATGAAACGGCTCGTCCAACTCGTGCCTCCCCCCTCGACAGCTGCCCTCGGTCCGACCATTGTTTTTCATTGGTTGTGTTTTTCTTTCATGCCACCTCCTTCACTCCCAACTCTTCTATCCATCTGACTCTCGGTTTGGTGCGCCCACCCGCTCGCTCGCTTGCTCGCCCACCCGCGCGGTCACTTTATAATTCGACTATTCTCTTTTTTTTTCTTCTCCCCTCTGTCCTCAGGCCCGCGCGGGCGGGCGGGTGAGCACACGCTTCACTTCCCCCCACACAAAGAGTCATACTCCTATCCGATCCAGCGCGAGCCCGACTTTCTTTCTCTGCCTCCCCCGTTCCCGAGGTAGATGAAAGTGGCAAAGCGGGGGCGGGATCAGAGGTGAGAGACCTGAAGGGGAAGGCGAAAAGCGAGTCTAAGTTCTAAGGAAATGCCTGCATCTGTTGGGATGTACCATCCCGGGATAAAGGGGGGAAGGTTGGGCGATACCAACCGGGGAAAGGTCGGGGAAACCTAGTCGCATCTATTGTTCTGAGTTTGCTTCCCTGCTGGCGTTTTCACTCCCTACCTAATCAAACGTGACGGGGCATAATTATTAATTAATAAATAAATAAATAAAAAGATTCTGTTTTCCCATTTTCTAGGCAGTTCAGAGTCAGAATGAAGAAGATAGGGGAAGGGG